>OY728131.1:1280825690-1281087919 GCA_963277665.1 Viscum album
AATACACATAATATCTTTGGGTGTTATTTTTTAACACCCTTAAAATTAATTTTCTCCTTAATAACTTTCACTCTGAACTGTGAAAATTAGGATATCTCTTATTTATCTCATAAATCAGTTCCCTTTGTTATTTCTTGATTTTGTATTTCCTATAGAAAATATTAAAAAATTGATTAGTCATGTTCTATTAAAATTTATCTAACCTATACAGGATATCAATAATTTGTTCATAATAATAATTGTCTTACTCTAATTATACAACCACTGAATTTAGTACATGTGATGGATATTTTATGTAATTTCTCCAAAGCAATGTGTGGAATACATCAAGATCCAAGAAGTTTTTTGGGTAATGTTCCATGAGAATAGAAACTATCCAAATCCATTAAAGTATTTCAAAAGGACCAATAAATATGGGGCTAGTATTTAATTTGTTTTTATATAACAAGAAAATATTCCATGGGGAAATTTGTAAGAATACCTTCTCACTGATATCATGTTACAGATTTCAGTGGTGTTGATTAGAATTACTCCTCCACCGAGTCCGAGTTGCATTACTGTGTGACTGAATGGATCTAACCCTATCATCCATTTCTAGTATGTTCTTAGGTCCCACTTTATTGTGTTCACTATCATTATTCTACCACATAGTAGTTCCAAACATCTTTCCATATAGGGATTTATAAGGTCTATTTGAATTCTCAATTGAAAGTTATCCTTTTAATTTAATTTTATATGGGGAAGGAGTTGATTTTAACATCCATTTAAATACAAATAACATGATCTCAACATATCCTCTATGTTTTTAATTTTCCACCCAAGATGAAAATATTTCTAGGGATGATAAGATGTACTAAAACACAGTTATGTGTCCATATCTAGAAGAATACTTCAATATAATGTTATGGTAATACCTATATCTCAATCAGATAACAAATAATGAGTTACTCAGGAAACTATAACAATTACTTAATGTATATCAATTAATGTTGATTATAAGATAAATCGTATCTAATAGCATTAAAATGTTCTTACTTCATAAGTTAGTTGGCTACAACCTAAATATCATTGTGGATTTTTTTTCTTGAGACTAATAATTAGATTTACGAAACTGTTTTTCTGTATTCATTTGAGTTTGGGAAACCTTTGTTATATCTCCATTGATTTATGTCACTCACCTACAACTTCTTCACATAAAATTCACTGAAATACCTAATCTACAACATCTATCCTCATGTGGCCTCCAAATAAACACTCTTTCATATATCTATACATCATCATACATCCTGGATGAATAGATAACTATATGTTATGAGACTATCTACATCACTCCTTCATCAAGTATTGTATTGAAAGAAAATGTACTCAGATCTTGAATAATATCATTCCATTATAATCATGGTTAAACTAAAAATAATTTCCCAAATTTTTTCTGTTCTACATGTTTATTTTATTATTATTTAATCTTCACATTTATATATTGTTGATCACTCATTTAAGAAAGGAAAATGTTTTCCCCTTCCTTAAAAAATTCGTGGTTCATTTGTTAAAATCCTTAAACAATAGATCCTTTATTATCCTAACCATTATAAAGATAACATGATCATTTCAAATAAAATAATTATCCACCTTATTCAATTTACTTGGGTGCTGATTTATTATTCCCTCATAATAATTATCCAATTTAAACAATCTTCTCAGAAACATATTCAATAATTTGTTGATGAATATATACATTAAATTTTCAGATTAGTGTACCTGTCACACCTCTCCCCATAACGATAATTATTCCATATATATAATGAAAATATTACCCTTTTTACTCCAAATCAGGGTCTAGGTAATTTTTCTCGGGAAAATTCAATTACAATTATGCATAAGCTATCACTATGTCATTATAAATAAAAACAAATCCCATAATCATTTTTAATGCACCATAGTAAATATAAAACCATTCTCTACTACAGGGGAGTGTGAGTATAGGTAAACTGACCAACCTTCTCTTTTTTTTCATAATACAATCTTAATATTCCTTAATATAATGGAGCATGAAACCCATATGTTATGAAAATGTATTTAAATTATATATTTTGGATAAATTCATTATAATGAATTGATAATATCCATAAAATCCAGGATAATACAGGATCTGAATCATATTGGTTGAATATATTCAATGATAATCATATTTTTTATTTAATAGATCCAATGATATACCCTCTTTTTTGATTATATATCCTAAAAATTTAATATTCTATATCCATTAATAAAACATGTAGATTTGAAATAAAAATTATCTATCTTTACGGTGTTCAGTATGATCCTCAAGTGATCTGCATGTTATCCCTTTTCATTATAATTTATAAGAATGTCATATACAAAGATAGATAAACAGTAATAATGAAAATCCTCGAATTATATATTAATTTAATCCATGATAATAAAAGTATAATTTGGAAGACAAAATGGTATCACTCTAAATTTAAAGTGTGCATACCTTTTATGGAAGGTTTTCTTCAGTATATCAACAATTTTGACCAATAATTGACAATATCTAGGTCAAAGATAAATCTTTTAAAAATATTGGGAACCTATTAATTAATTGAAAAAATTATCAATACAATGTAGATTATAACAATTCATGATTGTGATCTTGTTATGTTCTTGATAATAAATTTCCATTAACATTGATCTATCATTTTTCATAAAAAAATAATTAGTCCACCCCATGGTCATAAATTTAGCCAAATTAATCCCTTATCAACATTCTCCTGGAGATTCTTCATCAATTTATACAACAGAATCAAGGAAATTTAATAAGTATTATTTGAAATAAGTGTATCACAAGGTATGAATTTTAGTGAAAACTAAGAAACAATATTTTAATTATGACTAGGAAACTCTTTCATAATGTCATCATATTACTCCCATAAAATAGATATATCTTTCAGGTTTAATTTCACCCCAATAATCTAAGAAAAATATCTTTTTTTAACAATAATAAAGACACATAAAAAGTATATAATTTCTATTGGATGATAATATTAGTCCTTTCACTAATAAAAAATAAAAGTTTGGTTCGAAATATTATATGTGACTTACCGTAGTTGAAAATCTAGTTGGAAATCATATAAATAAATATAATTGATGTAAAAAATATTATAAAATTCAACTATAGGGAGAATAAAAATATTTACAAGAAACACCTTATAATAAAAAACTATTAGAGGTAAATCCTTGACTTGATATATGATCATAATATTGTTTTGATACTTCACTACTAATTCAACACCTAATTAATGAGTCTGTGAAAACAATCCCTTATAAAATTAGTCATACATAAAATAGTGGGTACATAGAAATTCAAATAAGAAATTATGGGTTTATAGTTGACAATAGTTATACTTTTCACTAATTCCTTATCATACCCAATATAGTAAATAGAGATAATATGATATTTCCCTTTATCTATTGGATTAAGCAGTTACTATCATCAATTATTGTCATTAAAACTCAGATATGAGCATGAGTAAGTATAATTCCCACACTCATTTCATATTAAAGACTATAGTGCACGTGGGGAATTATGTGGATCTTTTTCTCTATTATCCTCATTGGATAACTTATCCCAATCACATTGGAATTCAAATTACCAATGAGCATGCTTTTTTCATTTAATGAGTTTACTTCCCCCAATATAATATTTCATGCATTTTTATACCATACTTTTGTTATAAGAGAAATCTTATCTTCTTCCCTATACATTTATCACTATTATAATGTTCATTTAATTCCATCATTTTTTTCTCAAAATTTTATGATTAATATGTGGCTCCAATATCTATTTCGACCTTGATAGCACATCGAATGATATTATAATATCTACCGATGTATCTTATGTATAATAACCTTAAGATACATGGTTTTAATCCACCATATAATTAATCAGTATTCCATATATAATATTTAATAAAACCATAATTTTACCTCAGAATACTTCTAAAATTACCAACATTTTTACTAATGGTTTTATCTTCCAATAGTTTTATATTAAATAATTACTTACCTATTGCCATATGAATAATAAGTGGAATATACCTGTTAAAAATAAAAATATAAACATATAGTGACTTGGGATATAAAAATAATTTAATTTATGATTTATGAAATTCTTTCCCAAAAGTAAAAGTTAGGTATTTTAGTGTTGTACTGTCAGTTAATGATTATAAACATAAACACATCATCATAAACACTAAAAATGAATATATAAAAATCAACCTATAAATTCGATATCCAATGGATTATATAAAACTAAATAGGATATCCTCGGGAAAATTATTAAGGATAAGGGTGTTCTAGAAATATTTGTAAGGGAATAATTAAAGTAAATCATGAAGTGATAAATTGGTTAGAATGAATAACATCATACCATATGGTGAATAATCGTAAGCATAAAAACATAGAATACATGAATGACATAATAAAAAAATATAATCATAATTCTGTGGAAATATAATAAATCATGACATAATAAGAACACTTAAATCATAACCTCCAATAAAACAATTCATAAGATAACCAATATCATATTATTCATATTATTTTTCCTATAATTAGCATATCATTATTTCTATAAGCTAGCTCCCAGTACATAACAATTGGTATCTAATGAGTCATTTACATTACCGAATACATTTGTGGTCTGTAATGAACCCACACATAAAATAATAATATGTACATTAATATATTTTCCAAAAGTTAAAAATATTCCATACAATAATCATAAGAAAAGTATAACTTAGAATAAAGAAGACGGTTTAACAAACTTATCCGAAGATATGTTCAAAGTATATATCATATTTATTCTATGAAAATGAAACAAATAAATCAAATTCAAATTTAATAATTAAAAAACTATATATTTCATGATAATGGAGTTCTAATGAAGAAAATTTTGGCAAAATATCTTTTAATGAAATAATTAAAGTGAAACACTTGGGTGAAGAATTATGAAATAAGTACAAAATATTTTTGAAAAAAAGCTTATTGTATTCAATGAAATAAAAATTCAACTAAGAGGATATATAATAATATAATAATTCATATATAAAATAAATTCATGGTTTAAAAATATAATATGGGGTCATTATCTAAATGAGAAAAAATAGGAATGTTCCCTTAAAACAGGTTTACTTAAATGTGTTCTTTTTAGGGTTATAAAAACTAAAAAACCCAAATAATAAAAATGATATTTTATAAGGTATATATTTATGGGGAATAAAAAAACAAGATAGTTACATGAGAATAATACTTCAAAAATGGGGGAAGAGAAACATAATTCATAACAAAAAATTCTTGAAGGTGCAACGAAATATCCCTTTCACCATTTGGAAGTTTTCAGTTAAAACCCCAAGATGGAAGGAAATTCATATATAAAATTTATTATCATGAAATATAGGGAAATAATGATTAAAAACTCTCATATGGACTTATATACACCATTATATATAATTATTTGTGTATAATAATAAATGTGTTTGAACATGTGAAAATTGAGACTACAAACCCTTACGACTTAAGAAAACATTCTGATAAATATAATTGATAGAGAGAAATATTGAATTAGAATTAAAAATATAATAAATATATTTAATAGAGTATTTTAATTAAATAATTGTTAGTATTCATACCATCTAAATGAATTTTTGTATATGAAATAAATGATTCCCCAAAGAATGAAATTTTGATATTAAACTCTTACAAATTTTGTAATCATTAAATCAAAAGTCACTGGTTAATTGAAAATAATACTGTTATATAATTTCCATTTTTTTAATAATGTATCGATATATAATATATTAATAGAAATTATATACAACATAAAAAAATTCAGAACAATAAATCATATCTCAATGAAATGAAATTGATATGATAACCCTTACCTCTTATCCAAATTTACTCTGCACATGCACTTAACATCCAAAATAATCAAAATAAGTTCATTAAATATATTCTAAAGATCTATATTAATATATAATAAATTTTATATGGTAAATTTATTATATTTTGAATAAATTTTATATTATATTTTTCGCTCACATCAGTTACTTGGGGTTTTTTGGTTAATTTCATCACAACAATTTTGGTTTGATGTCTATGTGAAAAGGTGTTATAAAATAATATAATGATATCTATAAATATGGAGTATTATTTCTCTATAATTTATTTATTTAAATAATCTTAATATTTCAAAGGTTATCCCCAAAATATCAAAATTATTAATGGTTCCTTGATAAGTCCAATTAAGGAACTTAAATTCAATATTACCATTTATTATTTTTATTACATATATATAGTCATATATTATCATTACATAATATTTTTATTGTAAAAAGTATATAATTTTTATATAGTAGTCTCAATTATAAACTCATCCATGTTAGGTGGTCCTAGAAATTAAAACATGTAATTCATTGAGGAGGTAGTCCTCACACATGCATGATGACATTATATTTTTTCTCAATGATATTGGAGGAATTTTTAAAATTAATATTCCATTAGTATAATATAATTGAATAAATGTACTAGTGTATGTGAAGTCATAAAATCATGGATATATGGGACATGTGGGTTGTATAAGAGTGAGAGAACATTGAAATGATTTATTGAGAGTATTACATTTTCCATGAATGTTCTCCCTTTGGAAACTCCTTAAAACTCTCTAACATGGAATTTTAGTTGATACCAAAACATCATATTCATGTGGAGGGTTTTGAGGTGAGACTAGAATTGATATTTTGTTGATCATAGAAACTTTAATGGGAAGATAAATAAAGAGGAGGGGTATCCTTTTATAAGTGAAAAATGTGCACTTTTTGTAATAAATATCATTTAACAATAATATCACTCATTTATTCAAAGTCAAATGCTCCGAAATGGAAAATATTAGTTTTGAAAAAAATATTTGTCTGATCCTACTTCTACCATAAAAATTACACTTAGTTTCTTTTTGGGTTAACCACTTCCTCTATGTTAAACTAAATTTACTGTATTTTACCATTACCCTAGTGACTACACATTCCCCTTTGGTAACGAATTTTAATTGGAAAATTTTAGATATTTTTTTTAAAAAATATTTTAAATTTTTTTTTTAAAATAATTAATACATTTTATAATGTAAAATTTCAATGATTTATATAAATAATTATAGTATTAGCACAAATAACGCTTAAAACACATATTTATGTTGCATGCGATGGGTGAGATCACCACTCAAAGAAATGATATATAATTAAATAATTAATTTAATTTAGAAGCAAATTTTAAGTTAAATTAAAATATATAGTTTGGTTGAATCACTGAAAATACTAGGCTAAAATTACAAGGCCTCCATGGTCCTAGTTCATTGACATGATTCATCAACCACCAATGGCAGAGGGAGTCACTACTAAATAGTTGTGTCCACAAGACCCCTTATGTTTGGAAATTAAGACTTTAAAGACGAACATATCATGAGGTATTATTGTTGTCTTCCACATGGAATAGTTGTGTCATGGATTTATATTACATGCCAACCAGTGGGATGGTGGGACCATTAGATACATGAAGGATCCCATATTTATTAAGAGGTGAAGCCAAACCTGTTAGGGATTTTAAGACCATGAACAAGTCAAGGTAAAAATAACTTAGAAAGATTGGGTGTATATTTGGTTAGTAGATTCTGAATGTCAAACATTATGACTCATATGGTCCTTGGATTGTCCCATTCATTTATACGGTTGTAGAGTGACCCATGTAACAATATTGGCTGTGTAACCTCAATAACTATGTCAAGGACATGGTATTACTCAGGTATTGGGTGATGAAAAGTGAAAATTTAGAGACTATGTAATCTAGGTGAATTGACATTAGTGATGATATTGAGGGATTATATTAGTTTCCCATTAATGGACTGACCCTAAGAATTTGTTTCTGGTCATGGGTAGGGATGGTTTCAGGAATCAACCGAAACCTGAAATAACATGTAAGCTCTATGGGGTACATGTGATGATGACATGATTGGTGGATTAAATATCCATTGATTTATATTTTATTTTGGATGGAATTCACCATAACATATAATTTGGAAAGGTTGGATATGTCTTGGATTATGTTTTCAATATATGGTATGACTATCAAGATTCATAGAAATGATGTTCGAGGTGGTGTGTCACATGCTAGACCAACATGGACCTATGTTTTGAGGGATTGAGGCCAGCAATCTACCAGGGGACTTTTATATATTGAATCATTTTTGGTCTAGTATACCTAGGTGATATTGGATCTAGATCTGTTATATTTATAATCATGTCCCTCACTGAGAAAACTATAATAGTGGTGGTTTGTGATATTGATCTTGTGTATTCTGAGATGAGAAAACTCCCATTGGGAGGTATTTGATGAAAAATAAAACTCCCCAAAGAGGTATTTATATGTTACAGTTTTTGGGTATACCATAAAGGTGTATTCTAGGATATTTATATATTTTTAATGATTACATGATGTTCTTAGAGAATCCATAACACTGGACTTAGTAGGTATGGTTGATCAGGATCATGGACCTATGCACAACGACTTTTTTTATTAAATTTTGATAGTATATTTATTAAAAAATAAGGTTTCATATTTATATATAATAGTATATGCGTATTAGTATAGGACTGTTTTGGTAGTGACCGACCATGTATTTTACACACACCTAGCACAAGAAGCGACTGTAGATGGGGTTACCTGGGAAGAAGATTGATTTATTGCCTGTATTGGTTGGGTGGAGGCCAATGTTTGATAGAGTGAAATGGATAATATGTGTAGATGGATCATTATAAGATTTATGGATCATTGATTGTATAAATAATTTTTTTAATTCTTCCTTTATTTGAATCTGTATTGATCGGTGGTTAGTTTTATGTTTCACATCGATGTTTGGGACTTACTGCATATCAATTTATTATTTTTGGGTGTTTTATTTACCCTATATACACGGATTATTATTGATGTATGAAGGTTTTTTCATTTTTTAAATACAAAATATTATATAGGGGTAAACTATAGCCATAATAAAACCATAATGCCTCACTACTAGTCGGTAGCCTTTGGTGTACAAGGAGGCATGACTGCGGTATAGTTGTGATCATTGGATTGGGAACCATTAAGTTTTTCAAGATGATTGGATGTTAAAAAAAATTACACCTCTAGATAATTTATTATTATGAGATGTAGTAAATATTCATATAAAACAATATTATATTTATGCAATTAATGTTCAGATTACCTGAGTTTATATCACATCATATGATTTAAGAAAATATAACCAGACCATGATGTGAGAGTATAGACACCTTAGCTTTTCCTAACAACCATATTGTAGCCATGAACTGGGAGTAAGTTGTTATTTATCCACATATTTACATACCATGTTAGCCTATTGTTAGGATAAATTATTGGTTTGACATAAAAACACCACTCATTATAGTGTTCTCCTACCATCACATGAAAAAATGTTTCATGGTAATCAAATTTCACCATTGGGGGTTACACTGTAGGATGATTTCTAGTTGGTCCATCCCTATAGGGAACCAATAAATCACTCATCTAGGAATCAATTCCAACATCACACCATGGGTATGTGTTTTATAGAATTTATTCTTGAGGCTAATTTCAATATTAGGTATGATATTAGTGGAATTATCTTAAATGTTTACAATTTATCTTTTATTGGGTAATTGTTTCATACATGGTCTCATGGAAAAGTACTCTATAAATTTGAAACTTTTTTCATAGACTAAATCCAAATTCGTTGTATAAAATATGAGATTTATGGGTCAATGGGATTCAGTATTTTAGTAACACTAGAATCAATTCTATATTACAATAAAACTATATCTGAGATACCTCAAATTTTTCATAAATAATAACTTCTTTGAGATTATTTTTAAAATCAACACATGCCTTTCAGACGGATTATACCCATATCCTTTTTGGATAAATGATACATACCAACCATAGGTTCTCATACTTGATCAATCAATTAAATTTATTGAAGGTGTAGAGTTGAAAACTACTAAACATTAATACATCTTAGGATCTAGTATGTTTGAAAATTTTTCAAATGTTGTTATGATTAAGAGCATCAAGAACACTGTGATGGTTCCCCCATAGTTGATGTAGGGAATTTTAAATGTGGTGTTGGAACAACTCCCAATGTTATAATGAATGAACTATAATTTTTTCATGTAATCAACTAGTTTTGTATAAATTAACCAATAATAATACCATTACCATGTATGGGATAGTGATTGAGTGGTGGGTACTCATGATGATTCATTTAAGATGAAATATAATAGCATCCTAAGGTTGAAGATATATTATAGAGATTATATTAATCATTTCATCAATACGAGTGGTGGGATTTTAATCAGAAGTAGTAATTTCTATGATATACATTGTTTTCATAAATGAAAATAAATTTCTATTAAATAAAATAATGAAACGGTTTATGAAAAATGAATCTGGGGTGAATAAAGTAAATTTTTAGTACAACTAAGGTAAAAATTACAAAATATAAATGTGTTAACCAATGTTTAATTCTCTTTTCCATTTCTTATAACATTTAACCGACCCCATTATATTAGCTACATCAGTAATAACGTCTCCCATAACTTTTAATAGGCCAGTTCTCCATAGTGGAAGGGTTGTAAAAAAACATAAGATATTAGAACTATTATTATTAGGATGGAGTGAAGTTTAATAGATATCTACATAAATTTTTTTTCATGAATAACTAGATATAATAAATCATATAGTTACTCACCCACATCTATATAAAGATTCAAAAAAATTGGTTTTCAGATGAGCACTATTTATTTTTATTATGCAGTTCTTCTTTGAGGTTCTAGGATAGAGAATTTTACACACATAGGTATATTATTCCTCCATGATGTTGCAGTACTACTTATGAACCATATTCAAAATTTTTTATAATTCATTCTTGAAAATGAAACAACAAACATTTCATTCAAACTTTTTTTTTTCAAATCATATCTAATCCTATATGGGAATTTTTTGGTTCTCCTATTTGGGTGAATGATACATGGAGGAGGAAAATTCCTAGGGAAGGAACAATATATAAACTAGAGTCAACCACTACAAAGTTAGACTATTATTTAAAAGTCTCCTTGAATCCCCCTTTCTATTCACCAAGGTCAAATATAATTCCATAAGAGTAGTACAATCTGGTGTACCTTTCATTATACAATTTTTTTTTACTTTTTCAATAAATATGACCCTTGAGATAAACTTTTAGATCATATTTTAAGATAAAGAGATTAATTTAATCATTATGACAACTATTGTGATTTCATAGTCCTTGATTCCCTATAGGAAGTATAATTAATTCTGAACAAAGGGAATTCAACCAAAAAATGGGTAACTTTGTTACACATTAGTTTGATACTTCAATTGTCTTCATGGGAGACAACATCCTCCTAGTTTTCCTACATAATAGATAATGTAACATACTATATGATAAACTCAATTACCTTCTTCCTAATAGAATATATAAATCCTCTTTCCTAATGGGGAAAGGCCCCACCCATTTTCCTTTAGCTGGGTGATCACATCACCCAAGCATCACTAGTGAGTCGACTTTTCCAAAACAACACTATGAAGATCCATTAACCTATTTATAATAAGTGAAACCATGTTTCCATAGTTTATCTAGGGAAACCACTTCACCCTTTGTTAAAAAGAGTTCCCACTTCAATATATCATCACCATGTTGATCACCTCTTCATATCATCACACGAGAGACAATTTCGGCATAGCTTCACCATGCTAACCCATAATCCTTTTCACTATAGTAGGAAAAAATTTCTAGGATCAGCCCCACCCCTGAGTTGAGTTTCACATAGACATTTTACTCTTGAAAATCTACTAATACCATTACATGTTAGACCAAACATGGGTGGAAATATCACTATTAAATGGTTTTTATTTGGGTGAATCGCTAAATGATGCTCCTAGACATGGGTAGAATATACTCTTCAGTATATCACCCTCCAATTTAAGACATATGACATGGCATTAAATTTTCATGAAATCATTAAACAAGACGAAAAATTCAATATAAAATAAAGAAAAAAAGATTGAATGACTTTGAACATGCATTTCAATTATAAAATATGGATTTTTAATTTACCTCTAAGATATGTAACATAATTTGGGAGATGATGATCGTGTATTGTTTTGATGTTGAGGGTCCCTATCATTGGTATGTTGGGGAGGTCTATCATGGCTCCTAATACACATCCTATCTGTTGATTCTTATTAATGTTCATTTATGTTATGGTTTTCCGCCACTAGTGTAAGACCAATCCATATTCCCATTGATGATTTGATCCAAACGATACATTGTTAGTCCATAATTACCCACATACTAGAAGAACACAATCATGAGTAATTACCACTCATTATCAAATAGTTCCAATGAAAATATATAGTTCTAATATATATATATATATATATATATATAATTTGAACCTTTTTTACTGGGGCCTTATCACATTTACATCCATTCACCCTTCATTTTCCCTCAATATACAGTGACTGCTGGGCCACTTATGTAAAACCAAAAATGTATACTCCATAAAAATAGTTTTTCTTCTATAGTGAAAGTTGTGGAAACCATACCGAGTGTAAGTTCTAACAAATCATTGATGCATGAATGAACACATACCAACTTTTCATTAGCGAGATTTATATAGGGACCCTACAGAAACAACTCAAATAATTTTTATGATGACCTTTCCAAATTTAAATCCCCCACAATGAGATATATTCCCTGGAAAAGATGATTCATATAAGGGAAATACACTATAAGAGAAACATGTCAAGTTAATATTATGATAAGCCCCATTAAATACTCTATTTTATCCCATTTCTCAACATGTAAGTCCTTATTATAGGATGTAAGACATCTTACCAACATCCTTAACATATGATTTAAAATAAATTATATGTGGGGTTCCATCGAATCCCCATGCCATGGCCATTGATGAAATCTAATTCTTTAATCATAGTGTAACACCCCGACCCTGGAAGCCCAGTGTTGGTGCATTATTACGTATCATTGGCATGATCACAAAACATCAAGTCTTGAAAGATCGTTTGGTTTAGTATCCTTGGAAGTACTAGATACATTCATAAGGATTAAATTAAAATCTAAAATGGAAAACAACAATAACATTATTTCTATAGACAACACTCAGATCTCATAGATTGTCCCTACAGGTCAGTCATAATATACTTCTTCACATCTTAGAAAAAATAAAACATTGAAAGTGGTGAGATCAGATGCTTAGAAATGATACCAATATAGTGGAAACATTAAAAAATAACCATAAACAATTAAGTAATTTTATAGAACTAAAACTAAAGCCTTTTAAACATGAACTTCAGCATAATATGGAAAATATAAAATCAAAATACTACCATTTACATACTCACATGGATATTCTAAAAGTCTAATAATCCCATGAAATATCAATATCCACTTTCATAAAGATGGAATGCATAATGTCGAACTATAATTTCTGTGTCAAGGCCTTGTGATAGGACCTAGGGGCTAACTGTAACCGGACCCAAAACTGAAGAGCCTCTAAAACCGGACTCCATCCCGGAGAGCCTCTGTAATTGGACTCCAACCCAGAGAGACTCTGTAACCAGACTCCAATTCAGAGGGTCTGCTGTAACCGGACCCCAACCCGGAGGGCTTGCTTTTACCGGTCCCCAACACAGAACATACTAGTCCAATACATTTATCATAAGAAGAGGTTGAAATATAACATAAACATTCGTATTAAAACTAGAATGCGAAATGTAAATAAATTATCCATAAACCATGAATGGTATGAAATTACACATCCACTGTCAAACATATCACAAAACCTTCAATACAATATAGATGTTTTGTATCATAATATATCAACATCAAATAATCTTACAATCCATCAAAGTATGTTGACATAGATGAAATCAAAACATTTTTTTAGAGAAATATCTCTTTATATTTTGAAATCATTTAAGAGTCACATAATTAAGAAGGAAAAATTTATTTTTAAAATATTCTTATAACCTTGTACGGGAAGCTTTGATGTTGTTATAATGGCGAAAAATTACTGCACCTTGCGTATAAATTAGAAAAACATTCTTACCTTAATTTTGTTGAAAAGGTCATAATGTACCGTGTTTGGAAAACAACAAAAATATTCCTCTCAAAAAAATTTATAAAAATTAAAAAAGGGTATTAATGAATTTAACACATAGTCTAGTAAATATTAACAATGTTTTTTAATACATTTTCAAGAAACATATATGTGTATGATAAAGAGTTCCCAGTAGATAATTACGTATAAACAACCTCGGGTAATGAAGAGATTGTAGAATTAACCGTTACCTAGTACATTTCCTTGGTCAAGGGTAGGTTAAAATCTTATATAATTGTTAAATAATTGTTATTAATTTATAAAATAATCATATACATAAATATGATATCAAATATGATCTTTTAACATTTCTTTGTTAATAATATCTTAGTATTATTGTCATTTTGGGTGTTAACAGATTTGTTTTACTTTATATTCATTATTATGTGAGGTATATTTGTTATGTATGGGATATATCTTATTCATATACATAATGATATAAAGCCTTTAAGAATTATTTTTAATCATCAAATGAAAATTATTCTTGAATGGAAAGGATTGGGGATGAATCTCATCACGTTCGTGGAGATAGTAATCCGTACGTACTCACGAGCGTCAATATCATTCTTTTGAAATTAAAATAATATATAATTGGATGTTATATCATATATACATAATCATTATCATGTTATATTTATTATTTACATAAATTACACATCATTATTATACCCATCCAAATAATAATGCATTGAATAACAATTACACCACGACATGGAGACGGTAAGCCGTACGTACGCACGTATGGTGACATGTCATTAAAGGGACGGATTGAATAATGAATTTGGTTTTACCATATTTATAATAACATCACAGTATATTGAAGATACTGGAGTTATTATTTTAGAATTTAAACAACAAAGAAAGAGGAAGTGGAAGAAGAAAGGAACTTGAAAGAGGTGATGAAATATTTACCTCTTTTTTAGGTTCTTTCTTTTGATTTGATCAAAAGGGCTCCATAGATTGGCTTTATGATTAAAGGAATTTCTCTAGGATAAAGGAAGGACATTTTAGAGGGTATTTGGTGAGGTTTTGGCCAACCCAAATGGATTTCAAGGTGTGAATTAGAGAGAAGGGGGAGTTCCCTTTTATAAGAGGGGTGAGGGGCACCTTAGGAAAAAACATAATAAATTATTTTATAATAAATCTATATTCGGTTTATAATGGATCCTAAGTGATTTATTTCGACTCTAGGGTGGGTATGGGTCCAAATACTTTCAAAAAAATAGGTTTTAAAAAAGTGTAGGTTACCATTTTAACCTTATCCTTTAGATTTAACTCTAAGTTAAATAATTTAACTTTTACCGTGTCTTCATGTATTCCTACACTATATGGTTAATAAAATTACTATAAACGTCCAATAGAACCCCAATTGATTCATTAATGTAATATATATTATTATATAAGTATTTTTCCTGAACCTTAGATCTTTAGGACCATTATATAAATTAATAATATAATATTTGTTTTAAAAACTATTTTATGTCAATTTCAACACTATTTGGTATTTTGTTTTTGTTAAATTCATAAAAGCATCATTCCTTCGAAAAAAATTCATTTAATCAACTCCAAAATGTCATATTAATCTAAAAAATTAGTTTAATTCAATAAAAGTCTCAAATTACATTTATTTGTATATTTAAAATATCAATTATTTTAATATTTCATTAATAAGGTAATTACTGCATCACCATTGTATCATAAATAAATTAAATTATTTAATGTCTAAAAAATATAAATAAAATACCATTATGTAGTAAATATATTTATATTTTTAATGAATATTTTCAGTATAATTTATCTTATGTTTATCCCTATATTATATATGATTTAGTTATTATACTTTGATTTTAACTCTTTTAACTATTCTTTAAATTAAATAATAATACATGTCCAAATCTAATCCAAGTGGACCTAAAGGATAATATTTTAATCCTAAGGTTGTTTTTGGTCTAATTATCCTTATCCAATAGAATTAGGACTTGTTCTAGGGTAATATTAATATCATTTTTACCTTTAATTATCCTATTTACTTTTAATTGTGGTAAATAAAAGTAAAAAAGTTACTATTCACCAAAAATTATTTTCATCTTAGGGAACCACATTTTACTCCTTGATATTAACCATGTCTCTCTGATTTTAGAAATTCAACAAACAGAAGCTGTAAAATTATGTTTTATTAAAATTTGCAAATTCTCCTAGGATGTGGGTAAAAGACGGTGAAAAGTTCAATAAAATTTTTATTTATCTAAAATTATTTTAAACTGACTCCAATGAATTACATTGAAAATATATAGCTATTAGGTATCTATTTTGACCTAAAATAAATTTGAATTAAAAAAATAATTATTTAAATAAAATGTCAGTTTTAAACAATGACTTAGTGATTTTCACTATTTATCAAAACAGAAAGTTTTTAGAAAAATACCAAAAATTCACCCTAGGATTATTTCGATATTCCAAATCCAAAAATCAAGTCTATTTTGAAATATAAAATATATAAAATTTTAAAAAGTGGTTATTACTATTCATAACAGCTAGTTTTCTTTTTTGTGGTGTGTTAGAACTCGAAGTTGCGTACAACACACACTATAGTATTATTCAAAGAGAAGAGTACCATGGAAGCTTGGGGTGTTACATTCTCCCCTCCTTTACTAAATTGTGTTCTCACTATTTTAAATTGTTCTTCTAAAATAAAAGGTTGATAATAAAAAACACCTTTGTGGAAAACCCACAATAGAAATAGGGTTAATAAAATTTAGTTTTAATAAGAGGGAAAGGGAAATGAGAAAATGACCACCAAATTAGGGTTTCGAATTGGAGAAAATTGGTGGAAATTATAGACATGTAATTAGAGGAAAAACGTAAATATTTATAGGGAGTGATTGAGGATATCAATCACATACAAGTGTAAAATTGAGTGCCTCAAAGCCATCAATCTATGATGATTTAAAATATCATCAGTTCAACAAAGTATAAGGTATTAAGATAACACATTTTTTGTTTTAATATCCCTTCCCTAAAGTTTAAGTATTAATTTATTCATATAATAATAGAAATATATATATATATATATACTTGACAAGTAGAGTTTCATCCTTCAAATAATTTCGACCACAAACTCATCTTTCACTCCAAAAGATAATAGAACCCAAAAAAATAATATATTTATCCTAATCGTATAAGGTTCCAAATATTTACACATACAATTTGATTGAAGAAAAATATTTTTTAATAACCAGGGACTTCTTATAGGCTAGTGGTAGGTAATAAAGGTCTATCACACTATGGTTGTGGGTTCGATTCCTACAGCTTTTTCTAACGCGATGGGTTATCGCCCGACCTGCAGGTTTTCTTTTTTCAAAAATAATCCTAAGAAATATTTTAACCATAAATAATGATATCCAAAGTTCAACTTAATCCATTCCAACCTTTATAGTTATCCAAAATACCTCTGTCCAGACTCTCTGTAAAAGGTATCTAATTTCTTAAATCGATTGTAACATCAGATTCCCCAAACAATGTAATGTTTCTCTTATTGTCACATAATGAAAATATTATTACCTTGGTCATATTAAAAACTTATTAAAAACAACAAGTACTGCATTACAATCCTTATATATATATATCATATTATTCTTATAACAGGAATATAATCCTTGAGTCCAAAAAACACAAATACATTAATTATTCCACTTCAACTATAGTAACATCATAAGATTGGCCTTGATCCCTTTTCCTTTTCCGAGGTAAGATTCCTTGGCCCTTAGGGCATTCATTTAAATAATGCCACATTTCTCTATAATTGTAGCATTCAACATTGACAACCTCTTTCTTCCCCTTGCAATCATGAGCTTAGTGGCCTTTTTCACCACACTTGTAACAAACTCTCATTTCATTTAGGCAAGTACCAGGGCATTTCTACCCACAATTATCACATAATAAAAAATCCTTATTTTCCTTTTTCCCTTTATATATCTCTTGCTCCACCGTTCTATTCTTCTCCAGCTTTACTTTATTGTCATAATATTTAGAGAATTCATTTTTTGTCTTAATAGAACACGACACTATATCTTTATAAGATGAGAAGGATTGTGATACTAATGCTCGACAGAGAAATGGTTTCAGCCCATCGACGAAATGGTCAATCTTACTTCTTGGGTTACATATATAACCTGCATCATTCCTTTATAACCTTGTAAAGTTAGCTTCATACTTTGCGACATTCTCATCCTCATTTTTCCTCAGACTCAGAAATTGTCTTTCCATATCTGCTCGATGGTCATGAGGAAAGTATTTTTCTATGAAAATTTCTTTAAACTCCCTCCATTACATATTTGATACTTCCTCATCTTCCTTTGTGTTTTGAATCAATGACCACCATTGATCATCATCTCCAATGAGGTGGTAAAATTCCATGAAAACTTATTCCCTTTCGCTACTCCCCAAGGAGTGGAATATTTTCTCTAATGAATTTATCCATTGCTCAATAACTAGTGGATATGTACCCCCATTGAATGTTGGTTGTTGTTGCCTCATGAAGAGATCTAACATTGATCCTCCATGTTGTGGATCAGGGTGCTCCATATGGGTAAGGTTATTTTTCATAACCTGAGTGAGTTGTCCCAGTATGGTGATAAGATGATCAGCACCGGTTGTATCACCATCTACACTATAATTATCTTGAGTAGGAGAGAAATCCCTACATGGATTACGTGTGTTGATATAGTTTCCATTCCTTCCACTAGGCACCATTTCTAAACAATAGCATAAACTAGATTAGTTTCTGAATTGAAATACATTATCCCAAATGTAAAAAACAGTTACAATAAATTGAACAATTTATGGATATAATCCATAATCATAAAAATGTTTTCTTTGAGGAAGTATATAATCATAAACCATTTATAATGGTCTGTAAAGTAAATGAGAATTATCCTAAGAATATCCCCCAAGAGTGTCATAACCAAGAGTGAAGTAAGGCCCGTTATCGTGCACAAGTACCCATTCGAGTCTATCTAAAAGGGGTGTTTTCAGGTTTTACCCCTAGGTACATCTGTGCCAGAGCCGCCTCTACTAGCTCATATCTAGAAAAGGATGTATTTCTTGGAAAACTCATAAAATCTCTATAATACCATAATTCTAGGATTTTCTTCTATACTAATCCTTAAAGTCTATCTTAAGGCTATGTGATCTAATCAATTTTTACCTAAATCTAGTTTCCAAGTTTTGTACTAAACTTCCTTTGATACAAATTATAACACCCCGACCCCAGAAACCCAGAGTTGGTGAATTATTACGTATCATTGGCATGATCACAAAAGATCATGTCTCGAAAGATCATTTGGTTTAGTATCCTTTGAAGTACTAGATACATTCATAAGTATTACATTACATCATAAAATAGAATACTACAACAACATTGTTTCCATAGACAACACTAAGATCCCATAGACTGTCCCTACAGGTCAGTCATAATATACTTCTTCACATCCTAGGAAAAATAAAACATAGAAAGGGGTGAGCTCAGATGCTCACTAAGGATAACAATATAGCGTAAACTTTCAAAAATAAGAAATAACATTTAAGGAAATGTATAGAACTAAAACAAATTCCTTTTAAACATAAACTTCAGCATAATATAAAAAAGATAAAATAAAAATAATTCCATTTACTTACTCACAAGGATATTCTACAAGTTGAATAATCACATGAAATATATATAGCCACTTTCATAAAGATGGAATGCATAATTTCGGACTATAATTTATATGTCAAGGCCTCGTGCTAGGACCTAGGGGATAACTGTAACCGGACCCAAACATGGAGAGCCTCTGTAACCAGACTCCATCCCGGAGAGCCTCTGTAACTAGACTCCATCCTCGAGAGCCTCTGAAACCAGACTCCAACCCGGAGAGCCTCTGTAACCGGACTCCAAACTAGAGGGTCTTCTTTAATCAGTCCCCAAACTGAAGGGCTTACTTTATCGATCCCCAACCAGAAACATACTAGTCCAATACATTCATCATAAGAAGAGGATGAAATATAAAGAAAAAATTCGTATTAAAACTATCATACTAAATGTCAACACATTATCCATAAACCATTAATGGTATGAAATAACACCTCCACAATAAAAAATATCACAAAACCATCAATACAATATGAATGTTTTGTATTATAATAAATCAACTTCAAATAATCTTACAATCCATCAAAGGATGTTGACATAGATGAAATCAAAATATTTTAGAGAAATATCTATTTCTATTTTGAAATCATTTAATAGCCACATAATTATAAAGGAAAAATTTATTTTGAAAATATTATTATAAGCTTTTAATTTAAGATTCAATGATTTTATAATGGCAGAAAATAGCTGCCCCTGTTGTATAAGTTAAAAACAAATCCTTACCTTAATATGGTCAAAAAGGTCATAAAGTACCTTGTTTGGAAAATGACAGAAATATTCCTCTATTTTTTTTTATAAAAAGTAGATCAAGGGTATAAATGAATTTCAACCATAGTTTAGAAAATACTAACAATTTTTTTGAATAAATTTTTAAGAAACATATATTTTTATGATAAAGAGTTCCCAGTTGATAATTACGTATAAACAACCTCAGATAATAATGAGATTTTAGAATTAACCCTTACCTTGTACTTTTCCTTTGTCGATGGTAGGTTAACCTCCTATATAATGGTGAAATAATTGTTATTAAATTATTCAAGAATCATATAAATTAATATGATATCATATATGATCTTTTAACATTTTTTTGTTAATAATATCTTAGTATTATCGTCGTTTCGGGTGTTAACAGATTTGTTTTCCATTATATTCTTTGTTATGTGAGAGATATTTGTTATGGATGGGATGTATCTTATTCATATCCAGAATTATATCAAGTATTTAAACATTATTTTTCATCATCAAATAAAAATTAGTCTTGAATGGAAACGATGGTGAATGAATCTCATCGCGTTCATGGAGACGGTAATCCGTACGTACGCACGAGCAATAATATCATTATTTTGATATTAAAATAATATATAATTGGAAGGTATATCACATATAAAGAATAATTATCATGTTATATTTATTATTTACATTAATTACACATCATTATTATACCCATCAAAATAATAATGTATTGAATAACAATTACACAACGACATGGAGACGGTAAGCCTTACATACACACGTGTGGTGACATGTCATTCAAGGGATGGATAGAATAATGAATTTGGATGTACCATATTTATAATAACTTCATATTATATATAAGATACTGGAGTTATTGTTTTAGAATGTAAACAAAAAAAGAAATAGTAATTGGAAGAAGAAAGGAACTTGAAAGAGGTGATGAAATATTTACCTCTTCTTCGTGTTCTTCCTTTTCATTTGTCCAAAAGGGCTCCTTAGATTGGATTTATGACTAAAGGAACTCATCTCGGATGAATGGAGGATAGTTGAGAGGGTATTTGGGAAGGGTTTAGCCAATCTAAATGGCTTAGAAGGTGTGAATTAGAGAGAAGGGGGTGTGCCCATTTATAAGAGCAGTGAGAGGCACCTTAGAAAAAACATAAAATATTATTTATAATAAATTCATATTCGGTTTATAATGGATCCAAAGTGACTTATTTAAAGGCTAGGGTGGAGATTGGTTGATCTCCTTTCCATAAATAGGTTTTAGGTAGGTTTAGGATTCCATTTTAACATTATCATTTAGATTTAACTCTAAGTTAAATAATTTAACTTTTACCATGTCTTCTTGTATTCTTATACTACATGGTTAATAAACATACTATAAACTGCCAATCCAATCCCACTTGGTTCATTAATGTCTTATATATTATTATAAAAGTATTTTTTCTGAACCTTATATTTTTAGGTCCATTATATCAATTAATAATATAATAATTTTTTTAAAAACTATTTTATCTCAATTTTGACACTATTTGGTATTTTGTTTTTGTTAAATTTACAACAACATTATTACTTCGAAGAAAATTAATTTAATCAACCCTATCATGTCATATTAACCTATAAAATTAGTGGAATTTATTAACAGTCTCAAATTACATTTATTTGGGTATTTAAAATATCAATTATTTTAATATTTCATTAATAAGGTAATTCTTACATCACTATTTTGTCATAAATAAATTAAATTATTTAATGTATAAAAATATAAATAACATACCTTTATTTAGGTAATATTTTTAGATTAATAATAAATTTTTATATTCTAATTTTTCTTATTTTTAACCTTATATTAAAAATGTTTTAGTTATTTAACATTGATTTCAACTCTTTTAACTCTTCTTTGAATTAAATAATTATAAATGTCCTAATCTAATCCATGTGGAACAAAAGGATCATATTTTATATCTAAAGTTGTTCTTGGTCTAATTATACTTATCCAATTTAATTAGAAAATGTTCTAGGGTTATATTTATATAATTTTTACTTTAATTATCTTATTTACTTTTAACCATGGTAAATAAAAGTAAAAAAGATACTATTCGACAAATATTATTTTTATCTTATTGAACCACATTTTACTCTTTGATATTAACCATGTCTCTCAAATTTTCAAAATTCTACTCACAGAAGTGGTAAAATTATTTTTTTTATAAATTTAAAAATTCTCCTAGGTGGTGGGTAAAGGACGGTGAAAAGTTCAATAAAATTTTTATATATCTAAAATTATTATAAACTGACTCTGATGAATTACATTGAAAATATATAGGTATTCTGTATATATTTTTAACTAAAATAAATTTAAATAAATTAAATAGTTATTTAAATAAAAATTTAGGGTTAAACAATGAGTTAGTGTTTTTCAATATTCATCAAAAATTGAAAGTTTTCAAACAAAAAAAACAAAAAATTCACCCTAGGATAATTTTGATATTTCAAATCCAAAAATGAAGTCCACTTTGAAAGATAAAATTTATAAAATTTTAAAAAGTGGGTATTATTATTCATAACAAATAGTTTTCTTTTTGTGGTGTGTTAGAACTCGAAGTTGCGTACAACACAAACTATTGTATTATTCAAAGAGAAGCGTACCATGGAAGCTTGGGGTGTTACACATAGGGTTTGATATCAACTAATATTACCTAATCATCACATAACTAAATATTATACCACTTTTGTAGAATATTCAATACATATAATGGTAATACAAAACCATAATCCTTAAGGGATACATTTCACTGATGAATATATAGAAAATACACTTATTTATAAATAATATTTGATATATCCCATAGACATAAATAACATATATTACTCTTCTAGTCTCATCATAGTCAATAAACTTCATAATAACCGATCGAAATTGAAATATAAGAAGGGATAAGATCAAATTCCTAGTAAGGGAAAAAATTGAGATATTAATCAAAGATTTTAAGTGAGTATAATATGAGCGTATGATTAATATAACAAAGTAAATGTATATAAATATCTTACACAACATGATAAATATAAAATCTTGATTCATGGTCGAATAGAATAGTATAATATATGAAATGATTCCTAAAATAATAGACTATCGTAGAATCTGGATTTATTATATTAAAATATAGGCATACATATATGAAACCATATTATGGGATAATCATACAGGAAAAAATTTATGTCATCTCAACATGACATTCATTGAATAATTGTCCATGGGGAACCAAACTTATAACATATTTGGCATGGGCTAACCACTCATGTACCTTCACAGGCCTGGAATAACCTCTTATGTAACCATTGAGCCCATGAGATATGTTTTTTTCCAATTGTTTATATAAATATATAATCTGTGAAATCACATTATATAATTGAAACCACATATATTTATTCCATAACACACTAAAAATATTCATCCTTTTATAATAACTTAAATAAAACAATGTAATGAAATGGGTTTCATGAAAATATCCATATTTCATTATCAACATATTCCAACCCTAAAAAGATGGTGGATAATATCATAAGACAGTAACCCATGTTCAACATAGTGAATGTCAAAGGATGATGAAAAATATGAGAAAACCTATTTAATATTACTGAATACTACACTTTATAATAGAAGAAGAAATACTACTTTTATTTTCAATAAAATTAAGAATATTGATTAATTGTATTAAATTTTTAAATATTAAATGGAATCCTTGTACTTGTGATTTCTCATAATAGAGATGGAATATGTTCACATATATTTCATTAAAAATGGAGTATTTTTTCAAAATAAAACATTCATTACATGGGAAGAAATTATGTTTATATGATATTATTGAAATTAAAATTGTATAAAAAATAATAAATTATTACGGAATAGAAATGGAAATCCTTGAAATGAATATGGATATAGAGATGGATGAGTCCCTTCAATAAAGAATAAGTTGCATTGGTATAATATCCAAGCATAAAATTTGGCAAATTATTTATCATGGGAATTAAATTGACACCAAACATATATAATAAAAATAACAAATATGGGAGAAGAATATGGTTGGGGTTTTAGAGATAATGGTTACACTATTATTCCCCATATGAAAATTAATTAATAAAAATGTTGAATTCAAAATGATATTGGGCAGAAACACTTATTGTTTTCATACCACTTAAATCTAAATCTCATAACTAGGACAAATTATTTAGAATTTATAAATATGTTTAATTTTTCAAAACACATTATATGATGTATCCATATGAAAGTTTATAAAAACATAAAAATAAATAATTTGTGAATATAACATAGGTCTTAATGAATGCATGTTGGGATGAATAACACTATCATTTAGAACCCAATATAATGAAATCCATTTAACCACTTTCATAATAAACATAACCACCTTCCTAACCAATTTTGAACTATGAACTTCTATATTTCATTTTCAAAATTTTGATCATAGTCATTCATTATACATTCCATAGTTATTTATTGATAGTTCTAATCATTGGATGTTTTTATTTTTTGCATATTCATTAATTTTTAGTAATAATGATTTCAAAATAGATTCTACTTTACAAATATTAACATTTTCATATAATAAAATAATTTTGAAATCATAGTGAATTAATTATTTTTGAATCTCAATATTCACATAAATAAAAATATCCACATGGTTCATGATAACGAGATGCGTGATAAACCCAGTTTTGGTAATATATATATATTAATAGATTACATTACAGTTACTATTAATGATTATTTCATTCATTCATTTCCTTATTCATTTTATATATTAATCAGTAATATCATATTTATTAATGAAGTATATATTAGAATAATCTAAATATGGATGTTATAAAATAGGCAACTCATCGCTCAATAGAGGGGGAGTCTATACATACACATAGATGATTAATTTTTTATGTAAAAATAAAATAAGTTATAAATTGTTTTGAATTTTCATAATCATAATAGTTTTCCAATATCATGTTTATTCATTAAATTACCACTTTTATTGGGATATGTATGTTGGTTATAAAAATTGAAAAACTTCACTAATGGTGGTAGTAGTCTGCATGTATGACGAGTGAACATTTCACATTAAAAATGGTTGGGATAGAGATAGACAACAATATTTCCATTATTTTAATAAAAGTTATGTATAATAATGTTATTGATTTCATAATATCAGCACTGTTATAAAAATATTGGAAGATGTTATTAATTTGATATTATTAGATTAGTTATAAAAGTATTTGAGTTCTACACACATTCCATAGAGATGTTTATAATGATCCCTCTGAATGCCTAAGTGAAACATATTTTTATATTAAAACTCGACTAGAGGAGGGTGGTGATCCGACCCACCATTAAAATACACAGGACAAGATCTAAGAATATACTATAGTATTATAATATTTTTCTTATACCAACCATTTATCCAGGGGTTATATTTCGTTCTCAAACATAGAAATGTATCCATGCCCTATTGAAAACGTCACCATAACATTGAGGAAATCCTCAGATCCTGATCAGACACAATATAATGTTTTACATAATATAAACTTATAAATTTGTTAATGTGTATCATATAAGGCTGATCAAGATAAAAATATTAACTGATTGAGATGATGTGTGATAACAATGTGTGGATTTTTTCTACAACCCACAGAGTAATATTCCATTTAGATGTTTTCATGATCATGAAAACAAAATATATGGTGATGTTTTGCAATTTCTATTTTGGTTTCGTAATTATTATGACATCACGTAAGAGTTGTGTATCCTGGCCTTAACACTATGACACATTAATCATCAAGATAAACACTTTTCAATATCTCTCTTCATGAAATCCAACCACGAATTATCTTTCAGTTCTCATTAGAACTCTTTACTTCCTGTATGAATAGTGAATGCAGATCTATGATAATCCTAC
Source organism: Viscum album (assembly GCA_963277665.1). Taxonomy (NCBI): domain Eukaryota; kingdom Viridiplantae; phylum Streptophyta; class Magnoliopsida; order Santalales; family Viscaceae; genus Viscum; species Viscum album. The sequence goes on from OY728131.1 coordinate 1,280,852,381, forward strand.
AGTATCTCATTCTTCAATTCTAAAATGGAAGGAATACATACATAGTTTCTAAACTATATCATAAAATCATGATTAAGTTAAAAATTAGGAACATTTCTCCACTTCTTCGAGTTCTCTATGTCTTCCTTTTATAGCTCTTCAATCATTACATGGATTGACAGTTGAACACTCATTTGGGAAATATAAGACATCTTCCCTTCCCTCAATATTTCCTTGTCCATCAGTTTTAAATCCAATAATATTGTATCATTAATGATCCACATTATAGATAATCTAAAATTACCACTAATCATTAGCCTCATTTTTCTTATTCCATGCGTGGTAATGTATCGAGATGTTAAAATCCTTAATCATCTCCAAACCTCTTATATAGAACATGTTCAACCTTTTCTATTTGAATATATAATTAAAAATCTTATGAAAAATATATATTCACACCACTATTCATAAAGATACTTCCTCAATATTTTTAATGCAAATATTACCATATCTAACGTAAAATCATGAGTTGGGTTATTATACTCATCAACCTTCTACAGTCCTCAGAAATAAGCTATAAATATGATATGATGCATGAAAATTAATATGAATCCTTTATCTGATACATCACTATAGATTATAAATCAGTCTCTAGTATATGGAAATGTATGAATAATTTTCTTGACTAACCTTCTATATGGTGCCTTGAAATTTTCAGGTCACTTATCAGTCTAATGGAAATTGGATCCCTTATGAGTAAATTTTTTTAGTGTATTATACATTCATAATAAATTCGTCACAAACTATCAATAATATCCAGAAAAATAAAATAAAACTAGATATCCTAGTCACTGTGGTTTTTTTCCAATGTTCAATACTATCTGTGTTTGATTGATCCATAGATATACACTCTCTTGAGATTATATTACCAAAAAATGAAAAAAAATGTTGCAAAAATTCACAATTCATATATTTTTAATAAAACATATCCATCCTCAACGTAATCAGTAAAATTGAAAATTTTTATTTTTTCACTCTTTTATCTTTGAATATATAATTATTTAATCTATAAATACTTCCTCAAATTGATCAAGGAAATAATTAAATACTTTATTCATTAAATCCATAAACATAAAGTGTAATTAGTAAGACCAAATGGAATCACTATATATTTATATTTTTTATACCTTGTACAAAAGTTTGTTTTTTATATATCCTTATTCTAGATCTTCAATTTATGATATCCACAATGAATATCAAACAAGGAAAAGTATTATGTTCCACAAAATCAATCAAAAAATTCATCAATACATGGTTGATGGTACTTATTCCTGAATATGATTTTGTTTAGTTCCCGATAATCAGTGAAATGTGTCATTGATCAATATTTGTTCTTAAAAATCAATTACCACCTCAATGTGATGCACTTTGACGAATAATACCGTTATCAATATTCATTGGATTATTATTTTAATTCATTAAAATTAATCATTTATAATCCATAGGGAGTCATTGAAATTGTATTGTCACTAGTTATGAGTTTTATTGAGAACATAACAACATTATTTGATAGAATAATAAGTAAATCCTCCTGAAAAACGTCATAAGACTATTTAAAATAGGCATATCATCAATTTTGAGTTTATCACAAACCATATGAGAGAAAAAGCCCTGTCATTGGAATCGAGTCCCATAAAACTGATGTGATCTCCTTCATAAATTAATACTTGTCATCACACTGATAGACGACCATGGGTTAGTTTCAATTATCAAACATGACCTCCCTTCCACAATAATTGATGTGGGATTTATGTAGATAAAATAATTCCATGCATAAGATAATTCAAATTGAATAGAGGAAAAATGAAATCATTTTTAGGATGCACATTACCAAAATATCATTTGAATAAGAATCATATACTCTATATGGGATCATCGCACCATTAAGTGATTTCACTTATAATTAAACATCTAATCATTTTAGTGTAATCTTGATACCCTTATAAAATTATTCCAATATAAAATAATGGTTTGATCTATAATCAATTAAGATATTATCTTTTCTAGAGTGGATGATAAGTGTACCTTATACCACGTCATTATCATACCCCAAAATAGAAATACTGATAGCAAGGGATATCCAATTTTCTATAGGATTAGTAGGTTCATAACATTTACCATAGTCATTGACCTTTGAATTTTAGGATTGGTTAGTATAATTCCCATATCCTTACTATTGAATCACAAGAGTGTTGGATGTTTATTCTATGGATATTGCACTCTATTATCATCATTAGTTTACATAATCCCATTACTTAGGCATTCATTAAGTCGATTAAATTCCTTTAAATAATTAAAACATTTATTAGTCTCCTTATGACATGTTATTCCATGTTTTTTCCACACATCAATTATAAATAAATTCTCTTCTTGTTTTGTCCATGGTTTTTATAGTTTTTTTGTGATTTTCATCTTCTTTTTCATATCAAAATTATGTGAAGGTTGAGTAACTACAATATAAATTTCAACCATTATATAACAATAAATTATTACTTCATAGATATCAATGTCCCTTATGGATAACACCTCTCAGGTACTTGGTATCATCCCACACAAGAATCCATCAACCATACATTTAGGTTGGGAGATAATAAATGATGTGTATAACGCCCCAAACTGAAACATTACATAACCTTGAATTAATTTAATAACTCACATTGATGATCTTTTCAAGTTTATAGTTTTAGATAATTAGGTAGTAACTATTATATTACATCTCACAAATAACAAAGTAGACACTTATACTATATCCAAAATTTTCACTATAATAAAACTCCTTAAATAAAATAAGTGTTGTTTTCATGATATAAATATTCTTGAATTATTCCTCTATATTACCCTTTCTTTTAACCTTTGAATTTTTTTCAAAAACATGGGATGAGCCTAAAAAACATAGTAAGGGTTATAAAGCAATGAGAGAAAATAGTAGTCCATAAATTCATACAAATCAATAAAATCATACTTTTCAATCTATAACATACGACAAAAAATCGTAAGATTTATGAATAACACATGGTAATCATAAATCATAATTGTAACTTGTGGAATCCATAACATACATATGTTGTATATTTCACAAATATTTAGGGAGTTACATTTGGAATACCCATCATAGCATATTCGCTAAATCTCTTAAGTGAAACATTAATGTTTACCTCAGTCACGTTACCCAATGCATTAGAGAGCTATCGCAGGCTCAACCACCCAAGGTTTATCATGGAACCAACCATATCCATAAACAATTATCAGTAATCAAAAAAAATAATAACACAAAATACAAGAATAAAGGAAATATAACATTTCCATATTGTAATCACAAGATATAACTTCAAGATATTGACATAATCAGTTAATTTAAAACATTCAAAAATAATAGTTTTGAATCAAAGTGTCCCATACCACTTTGAAAATTTTGAAAGTATTTTACACTTTAAAAAACTCATTTACATATAAACAAATCCTTAAAATTATTTCTAAAATATGTACTTGAAAGAGAAGTATTTAGAAAATTAAATCTTTAAAACATTTAAAATGATGTTTTAGTAAAATAATTTTTCTCACTTGAGAAATTATTGAATAAAAATTATTAAAGAATAACATCAAATATAACTATAAATATCATGATAATATAATAAATTCATGATATAAAATTTAAAAATGGTTGTATATACACCTTATAGGACAATGAAGGTGCACAATATCAAGATGTGCCTCAATAAAAAGAGATTGAGACATATTTCCTTACAATGATCGTATCATTATATTAAGTATAAATCAAAGAAACCATTATGTGTGAAAAATATAAATAGAACCAATATAAATGGATATTAATTTTATAACAATCAGTTTTCTTTCACACATATTCATAGCCCTACATAATCAAGAAGTAGAAGTTGAACCCAAATAATTGAATTTGGGTTAAGAAGTTCCCTTCCCTCGTGTAGGACATGACTCATTCGTTCTTTAATATCATGAATAATAAACTAAAGTAAATTTATTCTTGATTCAGAACATTATTTAAGGTTTATTCTTCCTTTAATATCACTTATTACCATGATATAAACATTACATAATCATTTAAGTTAGTAATGGTCGTTTTGTTGATATTTGGAACTTGAGTCAAAAATGAACTTATTATATTATATGTTGTCCATGTGGATAAAATTAAATTATCTTCAGAATTATATTAATGATTTAGTTATTATATATATCATATATATCTAGTATATTTATGTATTTATAACAGTACATAACATTTGGGGAATAAAAATGAAATGCACCGTTCATAGAGATGGTAAGCCGTACGTACGCATGAACACTACTTTCATTTATATTTCAATTTTAACGGAATGAAAACATAATGATACATAGGTATATTATAATACCAATATTATATCATATATAATTTCATTTAATCTATATTTATACATTCCATGTATGGCATGAATGAGTTATATCACTTTGAGGGGGCGGTAGTCTGCACTTCCTCAAATGAAATTATCGTATATAAGATTTATAGAAACCATAAGGGTATGATATAAATGAAAAAAAACAGAAAAAATAGAGAAAATATAAATATAATAAATTTTACATATAAATATACTTCCATCATAATGGCCCCAATGAGAGGCGATGAGAGATAATTGAACAATAGTTGTTTCCTGGGACACTTGTTCACCGTGCACAGAAACAACTTGTTCGCATCCATTAGATGGAGGTTTGTGGATTTGTAGTTAAAATTATTCTCATAAAAACATAATATTATATTTATTATACTGGTTTGTTTATAAAATAATGGAATAAGTATAGTTTAGGTGCTTGGAGAAGGGAAATAAAAGAAAATAACTTGAGAGAAGATGTTGCCTTTAAATCAGGTAACTCCCTTTGGTTTGAACCAAAATACTAAATGTAATTGTATTATGCCCAAAGTAAGGATTCTAGATAGAATTTATGGATTTTGGGAGCTTATTGGAGTAGATTTTGGTTGAGCCAAGGGGATTGAGAGGTGTGAGTAATGGGTTAGAGGTGGTGGCCTTTTATAAGAAGGAGGAGGGGCTCTTTAAGAATGTTTGAATGTATTATTTTATTATAAAGTGATGTTCGGTTTCAAAACAACCAAAACATATTTAATCAGACTGTAAGGTACATATAAGTCGAAATAAAATCATCCAATAACAATTCTACATGTTTTGGATATTTTTTAATCCTTATCTTTTTTAATTAACCCTTTGTTAATCTTATTTAAATTTTACCATGTCCTCGTGTATATTTATACTATATGGTCAATATATTTACAGTAAAATTTCAAGAGACCCAAAATAGACCATAAATGACATTTTTAACATTAAATATATCATTGGGACGAATATTAGATTTATTTTATTATATTATCATTTAATAAAATATTAATTGTTTTAAAAACTCATTTATGTAAATTTATATACTATTCATATCATGAATTTTTTAAAAATCCAAAACAAAAAGATTATTTCTAAAAAAATTCATTAATTTAAATATAGAAAGTATTAATTATCTCTAAAATTCTTGAATGGCAGAAAAAGTTTCAGAATAAATTTATTTTAATATTTATGATATCGTTTATGTAAAACATTCATTAAAAATGTAAGCACTATATGATCATTGTTCCATGACTAAATTTATTTATTTGATGTCTAAAAATTAAAAATAAATTAAAAAGATGAATAGGATATTTTTATATTTCTATTTAATATTTATTGTCAAAACAATAGCTTATATAACCCTATAGAAAAATTATTTTACTAAGAGATATATTTTTATGTTACATTTTCCGTAATTTTAAATTAATTTTTATAAAGTGACATTTTAACTTACAAGTGGCTCCACGGGGTTCCAAAATCTACCCAATGATGCCCATCGTCATACTTTTATCAGGTAATAAGTTTAGGAAATGTGTTAGGGTAATTTAACGTTATTATAATATTATGGTTTACCTTTATTATTAGATTTATCTTTCAACCATGGTAAATAAAATATTTACTGAAGTTACTATTCATAATATCTAAAAGTAAAATTTACCTATTAACACAATTTGGACCTCTTGATTCCAAATATGAAATCCATTTTTCCAAATTCAAAACACCAAGGTTGCAGAACTTATTTTCAAATTAATTCTTGTTATAAAAAAAAGCGTGTTTTTAAGAAATAATAACTACCAAAAGATTGAATGTTGTTTATATTCAATTTCAAAGGTAAATTACTTTCAAAGACCAAAATTTTATTTAATGTTAAAAATATAATATAATTAAACATTAAAACCAATAAAAAATATAATTTATCTTGACAAATAAATTATATTAATAGTCAGTTTTGAATAAAAATGTAGTATTTATCACTATTCATTAAAAATTGATCTTTATCAGTAAAATAAGAATATTTCATCCAAAGTAAAATTTGATGCCTCAATTCTAAAGAATACTTTTATTTTGTAAAATATAACATATAAAAGTGACAAAAAATATATTTAAAAATGTTTCTCCATCAAAAGGCAATAAATTGACTTTTAAAAGAATACTAGAGTATGTTATGCTTAAAATCAGATTCATTCTTATTTTAAGCCTCTAAATTTTATTGGATCAGTGTAAAGAAATTTAATAATAATATTGTAGTTGGTTCTATTCATTCCCACCAATACAATGGCTATGTGTTAACTATCATTTAAAATAATGATATTATAATATTATTTTTTGGTATAACCCAATGTTGTGTGCAACGTAAGATTTCAAGGAAATCCATTGTTGCGTGTTGAGTACTCCATTGAACATTGAATCCATTTTAAAGTAACAATAATATTTAATTCAAAAATATTATTAAATATGTAATTTTTATATTATTTATTTACCTGGGATGTTACATCCTTCCCCATTTTGGAAATTTCATCCTCACAATTTTAAAATTGGGCTCAGAAACTTCAATAAAAGTCCCACATCAGAAGAAGAGTCAATAAAATTACCACTTTAAAAGAAGGATGAAGAAGTATAATGGTAACATGAGATAACACATACTAGTTTTCCATGTATGAAATCATGGATACGGAAGATAAAATAAGTGTCAAGTTCTAATTGAGAGTGATAGAAAACCTGATCAGGAAAAAGTCAACCATCAGAAAAACACAAACTTGTTATTGGTTAAACGGTCATTGGTTTCCTAGTAAGAGATGTAAATGGACACCTTTTTTGTTTTAAGTTACCTTTCATAAAGTTGGAGAATTTATTTATGAGATTGACTAAGAACATAAGGAAATATACTTATTCATCAAGTAGAGTTTCATATTTTAATAAATTTCTACCAAAATAATAATCTTTTCACCAAAGGATGAGTATTCTGGTTGAATTGGTCACACATGATGAATTAGAATCAACTTATAGAGAATAACTTAAGGAACATTATATTTACCCTATATTTAGACATTAACCAAAACCAAAATGGTTATTGAAAGAGCATATGATCACCAAGATGGATAATCTCTTATAAAAAGAATTACCACTCTTAATCTCCAAAATTGAACAAACAATACCCAATGTTCAACAAATAGAATTCAATTCTAAATTTTCCTAAAACAAATCTTCAAAATAATCCAACTATGATTGAAACCAAAAACTCAAGAGGATTTGTTCACATAGTCTTCCAAATTTCACTCCAAATAACATCGGTTACTATTAAAGTATCACACTGAAAAGTAATTAACCTAATCACATATTCTCTATGATTGGTTAATCATTTCCATAAATAACCCAAATTTCCATATGTCCTCATTAAAAAAAATATTCATCCGAAATAAAATTTAAAACATTACTCAACAAATTAAATCCCATATTATTCTATTTTTCTTAGGCATATAGTGTTCCCAAAAGATAGAACGTCTTCCCAAATAACCATTATCATTTAATAACCAAATCATTTTCATATACTAAGAAAACCCATTTTATAAAACATAAGTTCCCAGAATGAACTTATTATTGATCAATAAAATCATCTAACTAAAAAGAATATGTCATAGTAACAAGTGGATTCACGTAGGCCATTGGTAGGCTATGTGACCTTATCACCACTCTATTGTGGGTTCAATTACTGCGGCCTTACCAGACATAATGAGGTGTCACCCATCTTACGGGTTGTCCCTTTTTTAAAAACTAAAAAATAACCCTAACATGCTTTAACCTCAATGGTTTTCTTATACCTCTCATTTTCATCCACACTCATAATGACCATAATATATTAATTCATGAAGTCTTATATATATCGACATTTTTTACCTCCATGTAACAACACTATTCCCAAAGAAAGAACATCATACGTTGATCATGGTGTGCACTTAGTTTCATCATCATCATGTTCATGTAGATAGATGGTGTATGCATTTCATCAATGATTTTGAGATCCTTCAAAATCATCTTCATCCTTTATCCAAATACACATCATACAACATGGGTTATATGGGTGTTCATAGAAAAATAGTTTCATAAAATATTCATGTATGACATATAATTTCAAAACATCTGATAAAACATTCCTTTTATAAAATAGTCAGGCCAAGTTTGAGTTGAAACTTTCAATCAATGGTCCTCTTAAAATACCATAAGTATGTGCTGAAAGACTAAAATTTAAAAGAAAATAATAATATTATGTGCAAGGGTATCCATCTTCTGCACCTTTTTCAAGATCTTAATATGCTTCAAAATATTTTGATAAGGTAAAATATTTAAATATTCTTTGATAATATTTAACTTTCTTGAAAATATGGGATTATTGAGAAAATAGGATTTTATTAAATACAACCCATGATCCATGATGGTATCAATGTTTATTGGAGGTGCATGATATCTCAATAAATTTCTTGCAAATGGGTTATATGTTAGAAAATGTTTCAAAATTGTCTAGACGTGACTTTGCGATAATTATTTCTAGAAAGTCATCAGAAAGAGATAGGAATGTCGTTTGAGATCCTGCTCTTCCATTTGTAACAAAAATTACTTTATCTTAAAAAGTTACAAAATAATGATATAACATAAGGAGTAGACATAGAGACTAACCATGTTTCTAACAAAACTCTGAATCCCTAATGTTGTCTTAATCGACCTCTGATAGCAACTATATGACCCCAACTATATTCATTACATAATCTTGAATTGAGTTAATAAATCACTTGGGGGATGTTGTCAGGCTTAGATTTATAGATAATTAGGTCGTAAGTATTACATTACATCTCATAAATATCAAAGTAGACACTTCTACTCTATCCAAAATTTTGACAGTAATAAAACTCCTTAGATGAAACAAAAGTTCACTTCTTGATATAAATATTAAAAAAATATTCATTTCTCTTACCCTTACTTATACCCTATGAAAAACATTTCAAAAATTTGGGATGATCCTAAACAAATCATTAGGTGTTTTAAAATAATGAAATAAAACATTTGTCCATCAATACATACAAATCAATGAAACCACACTTTTCAATCATTAACATACCACAAAAAATCATAAGATTTATGAATAACACATGGAAATCATAAATCATTAAGGTAACTTGTGGAATCCATAACATACTTAAGTTATATATATCATAGCTATGTAAGGATTTACATTTCGAATACCCATCACTATAAATTAATTAAATCTATTTGGAGAAACATTAATGCTTACCTCTGTCATGTTACCCAATTCATTGGAGAGCTATCTCGGGCTCACCTACCCTACGTTTATCACATAACCACCCATATGCATAAATAATTCCCATGAATCAAAAAATAATCATTAAACATGATACAAGCCTAATTGAAATATAAAATTTCCACATTTCAATCAAAAGATATCACTTCATGATATTGAAATAATCAGTTCATTTAAAACATTCCAAATGAAGAGTTTTGAATCAAAGTGTCCCATACCACATTGAAAATTTTGAAAGGATTTTAATATTTAAAACATTCATGTTTATATAAATAACTCCTTAAAATAATTTCGAAAAAATTAACAAGAAATATAAGTATTTATAAAATTAAATCTTTAAAACATTTAAAATGATGTTTTTGTTAAAGAATCCTTAACCACTTGAGAAAATATTGAATACAAAAAATTTACGAATAAAACCAAATAAAAATAAAAATATCATGATAATATAGAAATTAAAGATATTAAATTTTAAAATGGTTGTATATACACCTTATAAGATAATAAAGGTGCAAAATATCAAGACATGCATCAATGAAAGGATATTAAGATGTATTCAATTACAAAGATTGAAAATTTATCTTAAGGATAAATCAATGACATATTTATTTGTTAAAAATACAAATTCACCCAATATAAGTGGGTATTAAGTGTAAAAATATCATTGGACATTCACACGTATTCATAGAATGACATAATCAATATGTAGAAGTTTAACCCAATGAATTGATACTAGGTTATGAAGTTCCCTTACCTCGTCTCTGACTTGACTCATTTGTTCTTTAATCTCTTGAATAATATACTAAAGAAAATTTATACTTGATTAATATAATTTTGTAAGTTTATTATTCATTCTATATCACTTATTACTATATTATAAACATTATATAATCATTTAAGCTAATAATGATCATTTTGTCGATATTTGGTACATGAGTCAAAAATGAACTTCTTATAATTACATGTTGCCCATGTGGTCAAAAGTCCACTATCTAAAGAATTATATTCCTGATTTAGATATCATATATATCTTATATATCTAGTATATATATGTATTTATAATAGTACCTAACATTTCAAGGTAAGAAATGAAATGTGCTTTTCATAGAGACGGTAAGCCGTATGTACATATGAACGCTACTTTCATTTGTATCTCATATTTAATGGAATGAAAACATAATTATAAATATTTATATTATAATTACAATATATTACAATATATTATTTCATTAAATCCATCCATTATATGTTCCACATATGGAATGAACGAGTCATATCACATTGAGGGGTAGTAGTCCGCACTTCATCAAATGAAATTATCATATTTACCCATTATGGAAACCATAAATGTGTAATATAAATGAACAATATAGAAGCATAGAGATAATATAAATTAAATATTTATCATATATAAATATACTGGCATAATAATTTCCACCATTATAGGAGGTAGGAGATAATTGAAAAATTATCATTTCATGAGGTAGTAGTTCAATGTCCATAGAAACAGTATGTTCATATCCATTTGATGGTGGAATATGGATGTGTAGCTATAATACTTATCATAAAAACATCCTAGTATATTTATTATACTGTTATCATTATAAAAAAAATGGAATAAATATATTTTAGGGGGTTGGAGAAGGAAAATAGAAGAAAAGAACTTGAGAGAAGACGTTACCTTTAAATCGGGTAACTCGATCGGTTTGAACCAAAAGGATTAATTGAATTACCTTCTAGACAATGAAAGGATTCTAGGTGTAATAGAAAGATTTTGGGAGCTTATTAGAGAAAAGGCTGGACAATACAATGGGATTGAGAGGTGTGAGTAATGGGTTAGGGATTGGGGCCTTTTATAAGAGGGGGGAGAGGCACTTTTGGAAAGTTTGAATGTATTGTTTTATTATAAAATTATTTTTGGTTTGCAAAGGTCAAAAATATATTTAATTCAAATATAAGGTTATTATAAGTCAAACTAAAATCATCCAATAATAATTGGAAATTTATTGGATATTTTTTTAATCCTTATCTTTTTTATTTAACCCTTTGTTAATCATATTTAAATTTTACCATGTCTTATTGTATATTTATACTATATGGTCAATATATTTACTATAAAATTAGAAGAGACCCAAAATTTATCATTAATTCTATCTTTAACATCATATATGTCATCTGGCTGAATTGTAGATTTTTCGGATTATTTTATCATTTAGTAAAGTATTATTTTTTTAAAAACTCATTTTTGTCTATTTATATACTATTCATATAATAAATGTTTACAAAAAACCAAAAAAACATGATTCATTCCAAGAGCCCTCATGAATTTAAATACTACATGTCATAATTATCTCTAAAATTCATGTATGGCATAAAATGTTTCAAAATAAATTTATTTTAAAATTTATAATATCATTTATTTAAATCATTAATTAAAAAGGTAATAACTACATCATCATTATGTCATAAATTAATTAATTTATTTGATGTCTAAAAATTATAAATAAAACACCAAGATAAAGGAAATATATTTATATTTCTAATGAATATTTATAATCTAAGATATCACTTATATAACCCAATATAAAAGCTGTTTTACTAAAAGATATATGTTTATGTTACATTTTCCTTTACAGTAAATTAATTTTTATAATGTCTCATTTTCCTTTACAAGTGTAACGTCCCAAATCTAGGTGCCACAGAAAGGGTTCCCCAAACTCGGTTGGTCACATGACCTCAAGCACATTTCCCCAAATCTAGAGGCTGTTGACTAGAAGTGAGGGCCTAGGACTGATAGTGGGGAAACTATGACCTCATTTGTCAAAGTGTAGCGCAGCGGAATAAAATATAAACACACAAAAGCGGAAGTAGTAAAAAATATAGACCTGAAATGGACAATGAAACTGAAGTAAAAGATAACCAACAGTCATATATATAATGATACAACATGTATCTAATATTAAGAATGTAGCCAAAACAGGATACACTGCAATCAGATACAATACAGCACACGATATAATGTACAGAAAAAAAAACCAAAGCAGTGCGACAGAAACGTAGCAGCATCGCAAGCCTAAGCTTGGACCCATGCTCTCTTACTCCTCTACTATAATCATGTACATTTATAGGGACTCTTTCCCTTATCGACACATGCAGTAATATAATTTATTTGGGCCCAAGACATGACCCAAACTGGGTGTGAGAAATAAATACCCGTAGGCAACCACCAAAGACTCGTGCCCAACTGTCAGTGAAAATTTGCAACCGCAGTGTGCAAAAATGAAATGCTATAAACTAGGAAGTACTTAAATTTAACCACTATTACTAGTTACATTTCCATTTTAATAATTATTTAACCACTCAGTATAATTGAATTATGTGTTTTCCGAGACTCAGCCTCGACATCCAATCTCTTATACCAGTGCCACAAAAAAAACCACAAAAAGTTATCTAACAAGTAAAAGATAATATTAATACTGAGCATGTTCTTTATCTTGGCTGGTACAACATAAGAAATCACCACAGTGAATATTCAATATAAACATTGTCCTAAGACATGCAAGTCCTTACCCTCAGGCGAAAAAAACCTTTCCCTCAGGCTAAACTAATCCTTTCCCTCAGGATAAAGAAAACATTACCCTCAGACTAAACAGAACCTTGCCCTTAGGCTAAACAAAACCTCCCCCTCAGGCTAAACAAAACCTTTCCCCCAGGCTAAACACAACCTTGCCCTCAGGCTAAATAGAACCTTGCCCTCATTCTAAACAGAACCTTTCCCTTAGGCTAAATAGAACACTGGACTATGGAATTCCATAGGAAAAGAAAGTAACCTAGCCAAGCCCAATGCATAAGTAAGGAATTTTTATATGTTTTATCTCATGAAAACTCAAAACATGCTACAATCGCAGCATACCCACAGGTATCCTAGGAAAACAGCTAAACAAGGGAAACACACCCTCGGGGTGTCCCTAGATCAAATGAATGATCTCAAACATCAGTTTATACTTATTCATTAGATTACCTATGAAATTCTAGGTATCTCAGTAGTCAAAGTCTAAGCCATAAACACCCTGAACATGGGTGTGTGGAACAACGGTACACAAAATCTACTTGATAGTTGTAATTAAAAACAAGACCACCTACCTCGATCTCTTCTGATCGATATACGTGAAAGGCACCTCCCAAAACAACCAATAACAAAGTAGATCTAAGATCAATGATTACCAATTAAAACATAAATAACATACCTTATGGAAATAATTGTAAGGAATGATTCAAGAAGAGGAAAGACTATACTCGTGCGATTCAAACGAGACCAACGACGGAAGAATCAGAGTCCCGATATGTGATTGAGAGCTCCTCAAAGTCTCAGCGTCCTCTTTTGCTGCTCCTGGTGAGCCCTCTGCCTCCTCTTCCAAATGAGGAGGATACTGCCTATTTTTAATGAAAAAAACATAACTACACGACATGTACTCTCAAGTACATGGCATTTACTCTCAATTACATGGCATATACTATTTTTTAACTGTTCATCTGGTGGCTACTTTCCACCACCTCACTGTTCATCTTCTGGCTAATTACCTGGCGTGTATTACTAAGTACATGGTGTGATGTAAGATTATACACTCTTAATCAGTGACAAGACTACATGACCTATATTATCATCCCACACAGCCAAAGTACATGGTGTGTGTACAAAAGTGCATGGCATGTTGTTTGTTTTTACACCCTTAATCACTTACAATCCTACACTCCCTATATTCTCATCCCACACAGAGAAAGTACACGACATGTGTACAAAAGTACATGGAGTGTACCCAAAAATTTGGGATTTTCCAAGAATTCCATTGTTTTCTCAAAAATAACTAAGGAAAAGATAAATAAGAAACTCGTACCTCAAAAATAAGAACTGAGTTCTTACGAACTTCCCCTCTTAAAGTAATTCGTGCTTGAATTTTCCTTCCAAGGGTAGAGAAGATAAAGATGAGAACAATTCTAGCCACTAGGCACGTACGTCAGTCTCCCACTCCAAGGTTTCATCCTGCACTCAGCCATGCTACCATAACACCCGTACGAGAGGAACTGACCAGCCTCGGAAAACATTCAGGCTCTTATCAACAATATGAATCTGATTCTCTTCAAAGGATGAATCATCCTGATGTTCAACCTCCTTGGGCTAAAAAACATGAGACAGATCTAAGTGATAATGGTACAGCTGTGATACGTGGAAGATGTCGTGCATGGCCAGGTACCTATATGGTAACTGCAACCGATAGGCAACCAGCCCGACTCTCTCCAGAATCTCAAACGACCCTACATACCTCGGTGAAAGTTTAACCTATCTTCTGATCTTCCTATGTCCCAACCTCGGCGAAACATGCAAGAAAACCTAATCCCCAACCACAAACAATAAGGGTCATCTGTGGTGATTAGCATATGATTTCTGACGAGACTGTGCAGTAGACAACTACTTCTAAATCAACTAGACCTACTCTGAAGTCTCCTGCATGAGACATGGTCCCAATAATGCTACCTCACCTACCTCCAACCTGCATAAGGGTGATCGTCATGGCCTACCATATAATTCCTCGTAAGGAGCCATCTCAATATTTTCCTCAACTCTATTATTGTAGGAAAACTCAAACAAGGGTATGTGCTTCTCCCAAGAGCCCCCAAAGTCTAGAACACATGAAAACAACATGTCCTCTAGCACCTGTATTGTATGCTCTGACTGGACATCAGTCTGAGGGTGGTAAGTTGTGCTCAGAAGCACCTGTGTACCCAGTTCCCTCTGAAAACTATACCAGAAACGAGGTGTAAAATGGGCATCCCTATCGGAAACGATTGAACAAGGGAACTCATGAAGACGTACTACCTCTTGGATATACAACTTCACGAGCTCATCAACACCGAAGGTCTCCTTGATCGGAAAAAATTGATTTATCATCTTATGTCCGTCCACAATAACCCATAAGGTATCATTTCCTCGAGGTGCCCTCGATAACCTGGTCAGGAAGTCCATAGAGACATCATCTCATTTATACTCTAGAATAGATAACTGTGGTAACATTTCGGCTGGCCTCTGGTGCTCCACCTTCACATGCTGACAGGTGGAACATCTCATTACAAAACCAGCTACCTCTCTTTTCATACCCGACCACCAATACTGATGTCTCAAGTCACGTTACATTTTGGTAACTCCAAGATGCACTGCCTAAGCTGAAGAATGAAATTCCCACATCAATTCCTCAAGTATATCCCCTGGAACCCACACTCTTCCATGGATACGCAGTACCTTTTCATCACCTATCTTCCATCTAGAAGGAGGGTCCCCACTTGCCACCAACACCCGTAGAACTAGGCCATCTGAATCTGATAGTTGTCTCATCCTCAGTCTATCCAGGAGGGTAGAAGTCACAACTAAGGATGCAAGACATGTTCACCACTAACTATCGTGCACCTCCAAATGAATCTTAGAGAACAAAGACATAAGCTTCCACTCACCCCTGGCCTCCTACACTACCAATATCTGAGTCCTCCTACTCAGTGCATCATCTACTGCCTTACACTTTTCAGGTGTATAGGCAAGCTCAACGCCCAAGGACTAAAGGTATTCAACCCACCTTCATTGTCTCAAATTCAAGTCACACTAGTTAAAGATGTATTCAAGACATTTGTGGTCCATAAACACCACAAAATGTTCTCCCAAGAGATAATGTCTCAAACAACGTAATGCAGTAAAAACTACAGCCAACTTGAGATCACACGTCTAGTAATTACTCTCATGTAGCCTCAACTGTCGAGACTCATAGACAACTACTCGATCACCCTGCATCAACACTACTCACAGCCCAATACCTAATGCATCACAGTAAACTGTATAGCTCTTACCTTGATCTAGATGTATCCGGATGGGTGTTGATGTCAACCTTCCCTTCAGCTTCTGAAAGGCTATCTCGCAAGCTTCTGACCAAACGAATTTCGTACCCTTATTAGTAAAACCTGTCAACAACGCTGTTAAGTGGGAGAAGTATTGTATAAAGCTCCTATAGTAACCAGCATGCCCCAAAAAACTCTGTATTTCAAACACGTTCTTATGATGCTCCCAGGAATTTACTACTCTCACTTTCTCTGGGTCTACCGTAACTCCTGCCTCTGAGATAATATGACCCAGGAAGTGAATCTGGTCCATCCAAAAGTGGCACTTTGAGAGCTTAGCATATAACTGATGCTCTCTCAGTGTACTCAGTACGATCTCAGGATTGGAGGCATGGTCATTATAGTGTGAGAGTACACCAAGATATAGTTCATGAAGACTACCACAAAAGAATACATATATGGGTTTAACACACGAATCATCAGAGCCATGAAAACGGCTGGCGTGTTTGTTGGTCAAAACTACATGACCAAGTACTCGTATAGTCCATATCTGCTCCGAAAGGCTGTAAGCGGTATTCTAGATGGTATAACATGCAACTGATGATATCCGGATCTCAATTCAATCTTTAAGAACACTCATTATCCTCTAAGATGATAAAAAATATCATTAATCCTCAGTAAAGGATATTGGTTCTTAACTATCAACAGGTTCAGTTTACAATAATCCATGTAGAGTCTATGGGTACCAACTGCCTTCTTTGAGAAAAAGGACAGGCAAACCCCAGGGAGAAATAGTGGGTAGGATAAAGCCCTTGGCTTTGAACTCCTCTAAATACCTCTTAAGCTCCTGCAATTTTAGTGTAGCCATCCTATAAGGTGGAATTTACACTAGTTCTGCTCCTACCACAAGGTCAATAGAAAAATCCACCTCTCACTCCGGAGGTTGACCTAAAAAGTAATCCAGGAAGACATCCCTAAAACGATTAACCACTGGAAAGAAATAATTTTGATAAGTTCCCTATTCATCCAGATTTGAACTCACAATCTGGGTTGTAACTCTACATCGCGCACGATGCTTGGGTCTATCTCGGCACGCCATGACATCCCATTCACCCTTGTATAGAAACTCTCCTCCCTCTGGTGATATGAAACACACCCTATGACGGTAACTATATATAAAGGCTCAAAAGGGTACCAACTAGTCCATCCCAAGAATGAAATCATAGACTGTCATCTCTAAGACATAAAGGTCCCCTGGAAAGTGACACCCACCAACTTCTCAGGGGAACTCCTTGCACTGACGCACACCTATCGTTCTAATTCTCAACAAAGTGTCTAAAATCATGATATCCGACGAAGAATAAACATAGAGCCCAAGGGTATCCACAATGAGCACAGATATAAAGATAGGTGTATCAGAAGTATCAAAAAGTACATAAGATAAAACAGAAGAAACTAGAATAGTACCTCTGACAGTGGAGGTCCAGGATCCTACTCCTTTTGGGTCTGTTGCACTGCATATGTCTGCCCTGTTCTGTGACCCTATGACACAGCATAGAAACCCTGAGCTAACCTGCCCTAATGTCTCTGAGATCCTGGTGTCTAGATACCATGGCCATAAACTCCTCCTCATCCTAAACATCTTGACGTATTCCAATTCCCTTACTGGTAAGAAGCTGCTGGCCCTACTCTTGCAGGAGGAGTCTGCACAGAACCCCTCTCACTAGTCACTAGTGGAAACGCCCTATAAAAGTGGTGAAGATGACCCCTATTGCCACAATCTCGGCACTCCACTGGGTGACATGGATTCTGAGGTCTCTTGTTCCCCTCTTTACCACACTGGTAGCACATTATCGGGCCACCTAAATAATTCTTGTGGATAGTACTGCCACCATGAGAGAAATCCATCTGCCACTTCCTCTTGACGGTAGAAATAGTACCAGAGACCGTTGTCGAACTTCTTTGGTCCACACCACTGGCTTCCTGCAGGTTCCACTTAGAAGTCAACACCTCGTTCAAAATATCATGGATTGTAGCCAATCTGAAAACATTCACCAACCCTCAGGCGTCATATCAAATACCATCATCAAATTTTCTATCCCTCAAAGTCTCATCACCCACCAAAACTTGTGAAAAAAGTTGTAGCTCGGTGAAGCGGGTCGAATAGTCTATCACTGACATGGCACCCTAAAGTATATTCATGAACACTCAAGCTTGATATGCCCTTAGTGTATCTAGAATGAAAAATTCATAGAATACGGCCGGAATATCTTCCCACGCACTGTCTCGGTGATGCTCCGTTATGGTGGTAACATCCCACCATCTCTTTGTATAATCACGCAGCTTATAAGTAACGAGATTAATCCTTTTCCTAGGAGGCGTCTCTAGATGCTCAAAGATCGTATGAATAGAACCCATCCATGACTCTACATCTTGTGGTTCACCATCCATTGAAAATGTAGTCGGATGCTGCTATTGGAATACACGTGTTAGCTCTTCCATAGATGTGGAAACTAGAGGTACCCCTGGAAGGTCTTCATAAACCGCATGAAGACGTCAAGGAACTATGCATTCGTTCCTGCGTCGAGTATAATGGTTGTTTCCACATATGACACTGCTGGAGGATTAATTGGTTTACAATGGCCTACTATCTCTGGAGTATAATCGTCGCCACTCTCTTGGTGAACAACTCGTGGTCATCTCGACGACATGGCTCTACAAGGTGAAACACACGCCTTAGTTTAATTTACTGTTGAGGATTTCTTTTGTCAGGTTACGAGTGCCAACGAAAAGGGAGAAGATCCACAAGAACTTGCAAAAAGAGACTACACTGCGTGTATAAGGTCTACATGGTATGTACCCTTATGCCCTTAAATGGTCGTGTTCTGATGCCGACCTGGGCGTGTCTCAACCCTAGGTACACAGCATGTTACACCCACACACGGCATGTACACCACCATGTTCCCCCAGCCACACAGCCAAGGCCACACAGTCTCTCACTGGTTAAGACTACACAGCGTGTCCCACAGGTACATGGTGTGTCCTCAGTAAAATCTGGAAGGCCCGTGTTCGCTCAAATACGGTGGGTTTCACGGTCTTATACTACACGGAATGTACATATAAGTACACAACATGTACTTAGAAATTTTCATCTCTTCCCGAAGAGAAGAACACACGACGTGTAGTCAAAACTACACGGCATGTATTCTGATTTTTTCCGGACAGTAAGCCTCATAAACTACATCGGAGCCCAAAAAAACACAGAAATGAGCACCAAAGTACCAAATTCCGATCCGTGAGGGACTATACGCCCCAAAAATCAAAGATTGGTATCTTATACATGTTATAACAAGAAAAACAGGGTAATGATCCACCAAATTACGGTCTATGAGGGCCCATAACACCTCAAGAACCAATGTTTGGAATTCATTCGAACAAAACTTCATACAAAAAATACCCTATAAAACAACATGTATTGTTATCAAGGCAACTATCAGAACAGGATGCATAACTAGGAAAACATCTATCATAAAAACATGAAATTTCTAATGCACCTACATGGCCTGGAAACTATGAATGACATGTGATTCTAACATGTTCCTAAATGATTAATGAGATGGAATACCCTCATCTCATCGGGTTGCAACTAAATAGAATCCAAGTATAAACTATAAACAACACACCACAAGTGTGTCGCCCAATGGTGAAATCTAATAAATTGTAATAATCATAAACAAAAAATCACAATTTAATTCGAGGGAATCTAGCCTTTACCTATACATGGGGTAGCTACTCGTGGGAATAGTTTATTACCGAATCCTTTAACAATCTATCACTTTCCACTATCGCCAAATAATAAAATAACCCAGATAAAAGATATCCTCGGATACCACTTTGTAACATCTCGGATCCGGGTGCCACACAACGAGTGCCCCAAACTCGGTTGGTCACATGACCTCAAGCGCATTTCCCCAAATACCAGAGGCTGCCGACTAGCAGTGAGAGCCTAGTACTGATAGTGGGGAAACTATGACCTCATTTCTCAAACTGTAGCACAACGAAACAAAATATAAACATACAAAAGTGGAAGTAGTAAACAATATAGACCTGAAATGAACAATGGAACTAAAGTAAAAGATAACAAACAGTCATATATATGATGATGCAACGTATATCTAGTTTTAAGAAAGCAGCCAAAGCAAGATACACTGTAATATGATACAATACATAACAAGGAACAAGGTACAAAAAAAAAACAAAACTAAAGTAGTGCAACAGAAACACATCACCATCGCAAGCCTAAGCTCAGTACTATACTATCATAATCCTCTACAACAATCATGTACCTGTGTAGGGACTCTTTACCTTATCTACACCAGTAGAAATATAATCTGTTTGGGCCCAAGACATGACCTAAACAGGCGTGAGATATAAATCATAGTAGGCAACCACCAACGTCTCGTACCCAACTGTCATTGAAAATGTACAACAATAGCATGCAATAATGAAATGAATTAAACTAGGAAGTACAAAGAAGTAACCACTCATACCAATTACATTTCCCTTTTAATAATTATTTATCAATTCAATATAATTGAATTATGAGACTTGGCCTTGACTACAAATATCCAATACCAGTGCCACAACAGAAACCAGAATAGGCAATCTAACAAGTAAAAGATAATAATAATATAAAGAATGTGATTTAGCTTAGAAAGTACAACATAAGAAATCACCATAGTGAATATTCAATGTAAACATTGTCCTCAGACATGCAAGTCCTTAAGCTCAGGCTAAACAAAACCTTTCCCTCAGGCTAAACAAAACCTTGCCCTCAGGCTAAATAGAACATTTCCCTCAGGCTAAACAGATCCTTACCCTCAGGCTAAATAAAAACATTCCCTTAGGCTAAACAAAACCTTTCCCTCGGGCTAAACAAAACCTATCCCTTAGGCTAAACAGAACCTTTCCCTCAGGCTACACAGAACACTACCCTCAGGCATTCTCTTGGAAATGAAAATAACCGGGCCGAGCCCAAAGCATAAGCTAACAATTTTTATATGTTTCCTCTAACAAAACTCTAAACATGCTATAATCATGGCATACCCACTGGTATCCTGGACAAACAGCTAATCTAGGGAAATGAACCCTTAGGGTGGCCCTAGATCAATTCAACGATCTCAAATGGATGTTTATACTTAATCATTAGTTTACCTATGAAATTCTAGATATCTCATTAGTCAAAGTCTCAGCCATACGACACACCAAACATGGGCATGTGGCACAACGATACACAAATTCAACTCAACAGTTGTAATTAACCAAAATAACACCTACCTCGATCTACTCTGATCGATATATGTGAAAGGCGCCTCCCGAAAAAACAAAGAACGACATATATCTATGATAAAAGATTACCTGTTCAAACCTAAAAAACTTCTATTTGGGAAGTAATTAGAAGGAAAGATTCAAGAAGAGGGAATACCTTGCTCGCGCGGTTCTAATGATACCCACAACGGAAGAATCAGAGTCCTGATGAGTGATCAGAAGCTCCTCCAATTCTCAGCCTCCTCTCCCGCTTCTCCTGGTGATCCCTCTACCTCCTTTTCCAAATGTGGAGGCTAGTGCCTATTTTTAATGAAAAAACCATAACTACATGATGTGTACTTTGAATTACACGGCGTGTACTATTCTTTTAACTGTACCACTAGCAACTACTTTCCACTGCCTCACTATTCATCTACCGACTGATTACATGGAGTGTATTACTATGTACATGGCATGTAGTTAGATTTTACACCCTTAATCACTGATAAGCCTAAACTCCCTTTATTCTCAACCCACACAGCCAAAGTACACAGTTTTTGTACAAAAATTAATGGCGTGTAGTTAGTTTTTACAACCTTAATCACCGACAAGCCTACATGCCCTGTATTATCATCCCACACAGCCTAAGTACATGGTGTGTGTACAAAAGCACATGGTGTGTACCCATAAATTTGTTATTTTCCCCTATTTCCCTTGTTTTCTCAAAAATACTTAAGGAAAAGGTAAAGAAGAAACTCATACCTCAAGAATAAGAACCTGGTTCTTACAACAAGTGGCTCTATATGGTAACAAAATTGACCTAAATATGGCCATGGAAGAACATATATGGGCCAATATGGTTAGGAAACCTATTAGGGTAATTTAATATAATAATAATAATATTTTTTTAGACTTATTTACCAAATTTACCTTTTTATCATGGTAAATAAATGATTAACTTATGTTACTATTCATAATGTCTAAAAATAAAAGTTACCTATTTACACAATTTTGCCCACCTCATTAAAAACATTGAATCCATTTTTTCAAATTCAAAAAATATATGTACCAGAAATTAATTTAAAATCAATTCTTGTTGTCAAAACCAAAAAGCATGTTTTTAAGAAATAATAACTATCAAAATATTGACACTTGTTTATGTTCAATTTAAAAGGGAAATTACAAACAATTACCAACATTGGATTAAATGGTAAAAATATAATCTAATTACACATTTAAACCAATTAAAGAGAAAATCTAACCATATAAATAAATTTGATAAAAAGGCAGTTTTGAATTAAACTGCAGTATTTTTCACTATTCATTAAAAATGAACATTATCAGAAAAATACCAAAATTCAACCCAAAGTAAATTTTTATGTACCGATTATAAAGAAGAATTTTATTTTGTTAAATAGAAAATATAAAAGTGACAAAAAATAGATTTAAATATGGGTTCTCTATCAAAAGGAAGAAAATCGACCTTATAAAGAATACTCGATTATTTTATACTTAAAATCAGAATCATTATTATCTTATGCCTCTAAAATTTATTGAATACGTGTAAAGACATTTAATAATCATATTGTAGTTAGTTATGTTCACTACCTATATTATAATGGTTAGACATTAACTATCCATTAAAATAATTATATTATTATATTATTTTTTGGTATAACATATTGTTGTGTGCAACGTAAGATTTCAAAGAAACTCATTGTTGCGTGTTCAGTATGCGATCAAACATAGCATCCCTTTTAAATTATAATTAATATTTAATTTAAAATTATTAATAAATATAAAAATTACATATTCAATATTTACCGAGGATGTTACATCCTTCCCCTCTTTTGGGGATTGCAGTCTTTCAATTTTAAGACTGGTCTTAGAAACTTAAGTAAATGTCCCAAATAAGAAAAATCGTAAATAAAACTATCACACTAAAAAAATGGAGTAGAATAAAGGTAACATGAGATAACACATACTAAGTTCCTAGGTAGTAAAACATTGATATGGAAGACAAAACAGATTTTCATGTTCTAATGGATAGTGATAGAAAACATGATATATAGAAATTTAACCATCAGAAAACCACAAACTCGTGATCGGTAAAACAGTCATTGGTTTCATAGTGGAAAAAGTAAACAAAAAATATTTTTGTTTTATCTTCCCTTTAATAAAGTTTTAAATTTATTTATTATACTTATTAAGAACCTATGGAAATATACATACTTTTCAAGTATAGTTTCATCCTTTAATAATTTTCTACTAAAAACTTATCTTTTCACCAAACGATGAGTATTCAAGATCATTTAGACACACCTGAAGCATTAGAATCAACATCTAGAGAATCACATAATCCAAAAAAGATGAACTTTATATTTCCCATATATTTATACATTAACCAAACCTAAAATGGTTTGTAAAAGTTCATATAATCCCCAAGAAGGATGATCTTTCACAAAAATAAATACTACTCTTAATCTCACAAATTTAACAAACAATACCAAAATATTAATAAATAACATTAAATAAAAAAATTTCCTAAAAAAATTCTTCAAAATTACCTAAAAAATATTGATCCACAAAACTCATTAGGATTTTATCACATAGTCTTCCAAATTAACCTCCAAATAACATCGATTAATCCTAAAGTATCATAATGAATGGTTATTAACCTAATCACACATTCTCTATGATAGGATAATCATTTCCTTAAATAACCCAAATTGTTATATGTCCATAATAAAAACATAGATTCTTAAAAAATAAAATTTCAATTATTACTCTAAAAATAAAATACCATATTATTCTATTTTTTAGGCATATAGTTTTCCCAAAAGAGAGAACATCTTCAAAAAATAACCATTGTCACTTAATAACCCAATAATTTTTTATACTAAGGATATCAATTTGATAAAACATATGATGCCAAAATCAACTTATTATTGATCCAAAAAATCATTTAACTAAAAAGAATAAGTCATGAAAACCAGCAGCTTCGTGTGGGCTAGTGGTAGGTGATGCGCCCTCGTTTCCCTTCAGTTGTGGGTTCGATTCCAACGACCTTGCCAGACGTGACGAGTTGAAACCCATCTTACATGTTGTCCCTTTTTAAAAGTCTCAAAAATAACCCTAAAATGATTTTACTTAAATGGTTTTCTTATACATATCATTTTCATCCTAAGTCATAATGACCTAAATATCTAAATTCATGATGTATTATATATATTGAAATTATTTACTTCTATTAAATAAGACTATTCCCAAAGAAATAACATCATACCTTTATCGTGGGGTCCACCTAGTTTAATCTTCATATTGTTCATCTAGATAGATGGTCCATGAATTGTAACAATGTTTTATATTTCCTTCAAAATCATTTGATTTCTTTATCAAAATACACTTCTTAAAACTATGGTCGTATGGGTGTTCCCAGAAAAATAGGTTCAGAAAATAATCATGTATGACATATAATTTCAAAACATCTGATAAAACATTCTTTTAAAAAAATATTCAGACTAATATTGAGATGAAACTTTCAATCAATGGTTATTTTAAAACACAATAAGCATATTCCAAAATAATATAATTTAAAAGGAAAAATAAATAGGTTGCACACGGGTCTCCTTCTTCAGCACCGTTCTCAAAATCATAATATTCATCAAAATATTGTGATAAGATAAATATTTGAAAATGCCCTGATAATATTTACCATTCATAACAATATGAGAATATTGAGAAAATAGGATTCGATTAAAAACAACCCATGGTCCATGATGGTATCAGGGTATATCGGAGGTGTTTGATATCTCATAAAATTTCTTGCAAGTGAGTTTTATGTTAGAAAATGTTTCAGAATCATTTGCGCATGACTTTGCAATAATTATTGCAAGAAAGTCATCATTAAGAGATATGAATATCATTATAGATCCTCCTAATTTCATATATAATAGACACTCCTTAATATGAAAAAGTTACAAAATAAGGATTTAACTTAAGGAGTACTCATAGAGACTAAGAATGTGTTTAACAAAAAATCATAATCCCTAAGGTTTTCTAAACCGTCCTCTGATACCAACTATAAGGCCCCAATCATAAAAATTGCATAATATTGAATTAAGTTAATAATTCAAATTGAAGATCTTTTTAGGATTATATTTTTAGAGAATTAGGCTGTAACTATTACATTAAATCTCAAAAATAACAAAGTAGACACTTCTACTATATACACTTTTTCACAATAATAAAACTCCTCAAATTAAACAAGATTTATTTTCCTGATATAAATATTCTTGAATTCTTACATTCTTTTAACCTTCCTTATACCATATGAAAAACATTTCAAAAACATGGGATGACCATGAAAATCTCATTAAGGGTTATAAAACAAAGAAATAAAACATTAGTCCATCAATACATACAAATCAATGAAATCATACATTTCAATATTTAACATACCACAATGAAATAATAATATTTATGAATAACACATGGAAATCAACAATCATAAAGTTATATTTTGGAATTCATAACATACATACATTTTACATTTCAAACCTACGTATGGAGTTACATTTTGAATACCCATCACTTTATATTCTATAAATCTTTTACGAGAAACATTAATGATTACCTCCGTCATGTTACCGAATGCATTGGAGAGCTATCTCGGGCTCACCAGCCCAAGGTTAATCACAGAACCACTAGTATGTGTAAACAATGTTAAAGAATCATAAAATAATCATAACAAATAATACAAGAATAAATGAAAGATAAAATTTCCACATTACAATCACTAGATATCATTTCATGACATTGACAAAATCAGTTCATTTAAAAGATTAAAAAAGAAGAGTTTTGAATCAAAGTTTCCCATACCACTTAGTAAATTTTTAAAGGATTTAAAACATTAAAACACTTAGGTACATATAAATAAATCCTTAAAATAATTTCTAAAACATGGACATGAAAGATACAGATATAGAAAAATAAACCTTTTAAATATTTAAAACGATGTTTAAGTTAAAGAAATATTTACCACTTGAGAAAATATTGAATAAAAATAATTAAAGAATAATATCAAAGAGAACTATAAATATCATGAGAATATATAAATTCATGTTATAAAATGTCAAAATGGTTTTATATACACATTGTAGGATAATAAATGTTCACATTATCAAGATATGCCTCAATGAAAAGAGATTGAGGCATAGTCCCTTAGAGAGATTGTATCATTAGATTACGGATAAATCAATGACATAATTATGTGTGAAAAATATCAATACCCCCAATATAAGAAGATATTAAGCTTAAAAAATCATATTTCATTCACACATATTAATAGAACAGCCTAATCAACATGTAGAAGTTTAACCCAATGAATTGAAATTGGGTTAAGAAGTTATCTTACCTTGTGTCTGACTTGACTCGTTCATTATATAATCTCTTGAATAATAAACTCATCTTAATTTATACTTTCTGAATAACCTTTTTCATTTTTCTTATTTCTTTTATATCACTTATTACCACATTATAAACATTACATAATCATTTAAGTTAATGACCATTATTTTGTCAATATTTGGTACTTTAGTCAAAAATGAACTTCTTATAATTACAAGTTGTCCATGTGGTCAAAATTCCATTATCTCCAGAATTATAGTCATTATTAATATATCAAATATATCATATATATCCAATATATAATTGTATTTAAAATAGTATATAACATTTGAGATAATAAATGAAATGCATCAATAATGGAGACGGTAAGTCGTACGTACGAATGAACGCTACATTCATTTATATTTCATATTTAATGGAATGAAAACATAATAATACATACGTATATTATATCATATATAATTTCATTAAATCATCCTTTATGTGTTCCACTTATGTCATGAATGGGTCATATCACTTTGAGGGGTTGGTAGTCCGCACTTCCTCAAATGAAATTTTCATATTTACCTATTATAGAAACTGTAAAGGTATGATATAAATGAAAAATACAAAAGAATACTAATAATAAAAATTTAATATATATAATATATAAATATAGTTACATCATAATGGCCACCATGAGAGGTGGTAGGAGAAAATTAAACAATCATTGTTTCGTGAGGCAACAGTTTGCCGTACATATAAACGGTATGTTCATATCCATTAGATGTAGATGTGTGGATGTGTGGTTAAAATAAATCTAATAAAAATATCCTATTATATTTAGTATATAGGTTTTTTATAAAATAATGGAAGAAAGGGAATTTATTGGATAGTTAAAGGAAACTAAAATAAAAAAACTTTATAGAGGACGTTACCTTTAAATCGGGTAACTCACTTTGGTTTGAACCAAAAGGCTTCATGAAAAATCCTTGTTCCCAAATAAAGGCTTCTAGCTAGAATATAGGGATTATGGGACTTTATTGGAGTATATTTTGGATGAGCCAAAGGGATTGAGAGGTGTGAGTAATGGGTTACAAGTGGTGGCCTTTTATAAGAGGGAGGAGGGGCTCTTTATGAACGTTTGAAAGTATTATTTTATTATAAAATTATTTTGGGTTTCAAAGGTCCAAAACTTTTTTAATTCCAAGATATAATGATTATATGTTTAAATAAAATCATCCAATAATAATTATACCGGTTTTGGATATTTTTATAATCCTTATCGTTTTATTAAGCCCTTCGTTAATCTTATTTAACTTTTACCATATCCTCTTGTATATATATAATATATGATTAATATATTTACAATAAAATTACAAGAGACCAAAAAATGATCATGAATGAAATTTGTAACATCATATATTTCATTTTTAAGAATCTTATATTTTTAGGATTAATTTATTATTTAATAAAATATTAATTGTTTTAAAAACTAATTTATGTCAATTTATATACAATTCATATCATTACTTTTTAAAAAATACAAGAAACATGGTTCTTTTGATAAAACATCATTAATTTAAATATAAAAAGTCATAATTATCCCTAAAATTTTTTATTGGCATATAAATGTTCAAAATAAATTTATTTTAATTTTTAAAATATCATTTATTTAAAACATTCATTAAAAAGGTAATCACTGCATCACCATTGTGTTAAAAATAAATTTTTTTACTTGTTATCTATAAATTATATATAAAACACCATGACATATTAAATCTTCATAACATTCTAATGAATATTTATAGTCTAAAATATCACTTATATAACCCTATATAGAAATTGTTTTACAAAAATTATATGTTTATGTTACATTTTCCAAAACATTAAATAAAATTTTATAAAGTGTCATTTTCACTTACAAGTGGCTCCATGGGGTCCCAAAATTGACCCAAGTATGCCCATAATTGGAAATGTATCATCCAATAAAATTAAGATACATGTTAAAGTAATTTATTATTATTATAATATTATTTTTTATCCTTATTTTCCAGATTTACCTTTTAACCATGGTAAATAAAATATTTACTGAGGTTACTATTCATAATGTCTAAAAATAAAAGTTAACAATTTACACAATTTGTATCTCCGGATTCCAAATATGGAATGCATTTTTCCAAATTCAAACCACATAAGTTGCAGAAATTAATTTAAAATTAATTCTCATTGTCAAAACAAAAAAGTGTGTTTTAAGAAATAATAACTATCAAAATATTGATACATGTTTATGTTTATTTTCAATATGAATTTACTTTCAATGACCAAAATTGGATTAAATGGAAAAAGAATAATCTAATTAAAATTTAAAACTCATTAAATTGATAATGTAACCGTATAATTAAATTATATTAAAAGTCATTTTTGAATTAAAATGCACTATTTTGCATTATTCATTTTAAAAAATGAACTTTATCAAAAAAAAACCAAAATTTCGTCCAAAGTAAATTTTGGTTTCCCTATTCTACACAAGAATTTTATTTTTCCAAATGCGATATATAAAAGTAAAAAAAGTATATTTAAAAAGGTTTCTCCATCAAAAGGTGGTAAGTCGAACTTTTAAAGAATATTAGAGTATTTATTGCTTAAAATATGATTCATTATTATTTTAAGACTCTAAAATTTATTAGATAAGTGTAAAGACATTTAATAATTATATATTAGTTAGTTCTATTCATTTCCACTAATACAATGTATATGCATTAACTATCATTTAAAATAATAATAATATTATTTTATTTTTTTGGAATAACTCAATATTGTGCGAAACGAAAGATTTCAAAGAAACTTGTTGTTGTGTGTTGAGAGCCCCATCGAACATATCATCCATTTTAACGTAAAATTAATATTTAATTCACAAATATTAATAAATATGAAAATTTCATATTCCTTATTTACCCGGGATGTTACAACGTGTACCTCACAAGTGATGTAAAATTTTCATCATATGTACCAATTGATTCATCATCAATACTTATTACATCATGGAATTTATTCTCTATTTTCATTCAAATAAAAAGGGAAATTAATTATTAAAAAACGTTCACTTAAACACATCCCACTATTTGTAGTTGATTTATTTCTATTTCCATTTATTCTTGATAAGAGTTAACCATTGATCTGTTTTACCTTCCAAATGATGGATAGAAAAAATCACCTCTTCCAGAAATAAAATATTCAGAGAAAAATAATTAGTGATACTGAACCACTCTTAAAATCTGCTGGATCAATAGAATCACTAAAAAGAGGAGTATGTTTTTTCATGATGTACTATAGATATCATTTTTAATTCTTTTTCTTATTTGGAAATTCAACATGATTCATAGACAAATAATATTGTGTGGGAGTTACAATGATATTTTTCATTCCATATCACTTAATTTTTGGTTTATTAGGAGTAAAATAATCTCATTTTCCTTCACACATAGTATTATCTTTTATTTTTTGTCTTCTATCCTTTGTATAAAACCAAAAATTATAATGTAAGAAACAATATTCATAGTAGGGAACCAAATTATCATGAATAATCACATATAGGATTCCTAAATCATGAATCCATATTTTAAATATATGAATCCTTAATATTAACCTAGGAAATTAATAGTCATTGTTAAAATCCTTCTAGATCATTTATAATGAGTGTGAATTTCCAAAATGTTTTTCCTAACAGTGTCAAACTGGGTGTGCAGTAAGGCCCATTATCATACACTATGTAATTATCTAGTCTATCTCAATTTACCTCTTCGAAGTTATTACCCATATGTATAATTGTCCAAGAGACATATCCATGTGTAGTATCCTAACATGGATATACTTACTCAAAACCCACTCTCTCTACCCTTTAAAAAAATTCCAAGGCATTTTACAATCCATAGAATTATACTCATGGTTCTCACTAATGTTTCAAAATCACAATTTCCAATTGTTTAACTAAACTTTTCTCTAACACCATCAATAGTGGTCTGTGATTTTATTACACAAATATTACATCTTAATAGATTAATATTCATTATATAAAATAATGATCCATTCTATAATTATTTTATCTAGTTCCATGGAAACATGGATACATGAATAACTAGTTCATAAGTGAACTACATCATCTGCCAATATATTTTTCAAAAATAACTCCCTTCTTAAAAAAATAAAACATACTAAATTTCTTCAGAAAGTGGAAAAATGAATCACAAAAAACATTGATCTAGTATTTATACTAATATTAAACATGGGATATATCAATATAACATTATTATATTGGTATGAGAACATGACAATAACATTTTAAAACTCTTCCCTGTTTATCATAAATCATAAAAATGTGTCATCGAAAAAATCTAGGTAGTTAATGATATAAAAATCGTGATGAAATCAAAATAAATGATCCATGAAAAAATAATATTGTAATAAAACATATATTTTTGGAATACATAGATGTATAGAAAATATCATGTCAATGAAAACCACAAAGACATTCATAAATTGTTCATCTTAGGATAAAAACCCATATACCAACATCAGGCCTTGTATAACCTCATATTTACCCTATTTTGGTCTACTAAATACATCACATGTACTATATTTCAGTGATGGGATAACCTATTATGTACCCTTTTTAAACCTTGGTATAACCAATCAGTTCCCCAATTTTGGAATTGCAATAACCTCCCATGTACCCCTTTACCTTATAGAATGTTAATCACGACACAATGAATTACATGGATGTATTGGAACCACAAAACACAAAATCCAATTTTTTTGTTCCATATGATTATGAAACATTCATCATATCATGTCACATGGAAATTAAATGGTTTTAAAAAAAAATCATCATAGCATAATCCATATAAAGTAAATGATCCTCATTATCATCAAATCAATTAATTATAGAGTAACATATGGAAAGGTAATTTGTTCTATAATAATATCTTCATAACAATTGTAAACCAAATAGATAAATAATAGGGTTTTTATAATTAAATAATTTCCATAGAAATATATAATCAATAAAAAAGGTTTATGTCATTGATGATTATAAATTCAATACAAATATTATTAAAACATTCTTGAAGAAAATAATATTTCCACTCTGAAATCACCTATTTAAAATATAGAAATTTCTAATATATTAACAGACATTTTTTCATTTAAAATAAATTTTTAAAATTTTAATAGAATCTTTATTTCATTTAAAATTCACTACTACGGAAAATTCCATTCAGGCTATACATATTAAAATGAATATTCCTTTTATATTTTTGTTAAGGAGTCATAAAAGAGTTTTTCCGAAAAATAAAAGAATATATAATTTAAAACATATGGTAAAAATTAATAAATGAGATAAAATATCTTTAGAAATCATTTAAAACATGTACTAGATTTCTATAAAATATTTTTGTAAAGCATGAATGTGCAAGAAAAGGATTTTCAATTATAGAGAGAAATAAAGTCAATTTTTTCTTAAAAAAATCATTTGTTATATTGAGTAATTAAAGATTTTAAATGAATGTAAATAATTAAAATTATGAAAATAAATATTATATAATAAAATAATTATTTTTAGTGATAGTTATATCATTAAATATCATCATTGGATTCATATTCATAAACAATCATGATAAATAATGAGACTACAACATCATCCCTTGCCAATTTGTTAACTCTTGAATCATAATTACAAAGAAATAAATAACTATATTTTGAAATGTAAATAATAATTAAATTAATATTAATCATCAGAAAATAAATTCAATGGTATTATATAAAATACAATAAATAGACAAGCGATGAATATGGCATTTTTCTCACATAAATAAAAGTGAGATGAAAATCCATTACCTTAAGTATCGACATTCATCATACACGTATGAACATCCTAAATAAAAAATATAGGTTTTCTATATATTTATTATATAACCGAATTCATTTTTATAATTACTCACATGATTTTATTATGTCATTTTATCACCATTTTAATAAATTTGTTTTGTTAAAATCTATATTTTTGATGATAACTGCTTCATCTTTTATGTATGATTTTGTTTCGTAGTTTCTTTCCTTGTACATTAATCAGAGTTCTGTTAACGACATAATTTTAAAAATCATATAAATATAATATATATTAAATATACAAATATATATTTTCATCCATAATAATTAGAGATATAAAAATTAATTACATCGTTCACTGAGAGGGTA
Source organism: Viscum album (assembly GCA_963277665.1). Classification (NCBI taxonomy): domain Eukaryota; kingdom Viridiplantae; phylum Streptophyta; class Magnoliopsida; order Santalales; family Viscaceae; genus Viscum; species Viscum album. The sequence continues at coordinate 1,280,885,960 of OY728131.1, forward strand.
GGTCATGTGTACGCATGAAAATTGTTTCCAATTTCATGAAAGATGGAATAAAATGAAGGTAAATAATATATCTCTATTATAGAGTCGTTTTTATTTAATATACATTACACATATTAATTAAATATTTCATTATTAGGTCTCATGTAAAGCGTAAATGAAAAAACCCACTTTGCTTCCCAGTGAGGTGGTCCATCGTACACACGCCGACGTTATTATACTTCCACAAAATGAAATGTAATAAGTAATATTTGATATTTTAATTAAATAATAATATTTATTTAATTGATATCATATATATATATATATATATATTTGTTGTTGTTGTGTGTGTGTGTGTGTTAAATCCATTATTATATCATACTGTGAGAAGTGATAATGGAACACGAATTATATCTGTTCGTGAGGCAGTAGTCCATTGTAAACAAGATTGAAAGTTATGTTTCCCATTTTATAAAAGGGGACATGGATATAGGTTATATGATTCAAATAAAAACATATTATTAAATAACATAAATTGATGAAATAATATCTACATAGTTGTAGATTATTTGATGGAGATCGAATAATAAATAAAATAGAAATTCCAGATTAAGAATGATACCTCTTATTTTCATAACCTCCATATGTTTGCACCAAAATCCTTCTTAGAAGTGTTTTTAATGAGTTGAAGGACTATAAAAGATAGGGATATAAGTTGGGATGATAATTTGGTTGGGATTTACTGATCTAGTGTGTTTTTTAAATGTGAATTATAAAGTATAGAGGGTTTCCTTCTATATGTGGGGGAGAGGATAGAGTTTGATGTTTTGAAAAGAAAATTGTTTACCAACATTTTAATCATTAAAAAGGACCTAAAATTTCTCATCCATAACCATATTATGGAACAAGGTAGAAATATATCGACCAAATGAGATTTAGACTTTTTTTGGGTCATCCACCCCTTATATTTTTAGTTTTACCCTCTGTTAAACAATTTTAACCTTAACCGTGGTAATTAATTTTTACTATTTTTTACTATTAATTTACACCAGAAATTAATTTGAAGATATTATATAATAATAATTTTGATAATTCCAATTATATAATACATTTTTTAAAATTCCAATCATAAAAGGGGAAATTTTTTTATTGTAATTAAGCTCATAAATGCGATGAAAATAATATTTTTCAAGGAGAAAAATTTCATAGGTATAAAAAAGTTTAAATATAAACAATCAATATGAATTTTAGGTCTATGGAATTTTTTTTAAATAATAAAATTACTAGAAAAATTTTACCATTGAAACATTTTGAAAAAGGGTTTGACTTTTGAAATGATTTAAATGAAAAGGTTATTTTTAATGGAAATATTATTTTCACATATTCACCAAAATAAAAATACATTGATAAAATTATAAAAAATTCAACTTAATATTATTTTGAAATGCTGATTCGAAAAATTACGTTATTTTATATTATATATTTTTCAGAAGTTTTAAAAAATAATTTTATTATTTTTTCACAAAAGGAATTAAAATCAGTTTTTGAGAGAAACTATTTTGGAATCATATAAACACTTTACTAAAAAATAAATACTTATTTATAAATATTTTTTAATTATATAAAACCTTTATAAATTATTTTTAAAATTATGGTTAATCTTATTCCTTCTACAATATGTAATTTTTAGGTTATAACAATCATGTTTAATTAATAATATTAATAGTATATCACATTTAATTAATCCTCGATGTTGTTTGTAACATGGGATGCCAATGAAATTAAATTTATTTGAAAATAAAATTTCATAAAAACTTATGGTGTTACATATATGATTTAATAATACAATTTGTATCCTTTAAATATATTATTTTTGATAAATTTGATTAGGAATGTTTTTATATTCACATTACTGATTAATTTTTGTATTAATTAACTTTCCCTAGAAACACACACTTTCTCATGATCAATGGAAATTACATTTCCCACAAATATCCATATTCATTATCATGGATGTAATTATTTTTAGACAATAAATCTTTTCAAAAGTATTTTTAATGTTATTTGGTTGAATAAGTAAATTTTGATATTTAAAATTATTCATTCAATATAAACACTTATTGATAAGTCATATTTTTCATAAATTAAATAGATCATTAAAAAAATGAATATTTCATTGGAGACATAATGATAGGTGTGACTAAGAATTGAATATACACATGATTAATTCTTTTTTCTCGTGAGACAAATCAGTTAGTGGGAATTAAATTAGTATTTACCTATAGTTTTAAAATATATTGGTGAAGGGTCTTGATGGTATACATATCATGAATCCTGAGATCTTAATATGCAATATTAAAAATTTCTATTACTGAGAAATTATTTATTATTATCCATGAGATTATTTCATTGATATTATATATAGATGAATTTTGTAAAAAATATTTTCTTAAATGGAATATGTCTTCATTTATTTAATATTACATTATGATTATCGGTTATCTAATGATGATAGTCATCTTATTTATTAATTGGAATCTGTTTGAATTCATTTACCATGACATATTTATTATTCATTATCTAATACTAAAAGTAAAGTTATTGATTAAATTTAATGAGTGTCCAGAAATTTACCATGCTATATTGACTATGCCTTATTGATTAATGATATATTCCACTATATACAACCCTTACCGATCATTTGATCTAACCATTATTTTTTGTCTTTCCACGTGACACAAAGAAGGTATCTTTGAATGAGTTCAAGTATGCATAATTATAACTATCATTGTGTTGTATTTTATTTTTTCAAATGTTATGTGTGATTCATGTATTTTTCTAGTTTACCAAGACCACTAGATTATTCAGTCATTTGGGATTTGATCATATGTATCTTACGATAAAGTAGAAAAGTAACCACTATCTTAGGGAAACTAGGGCCAGGGTCTTTACAATTAATGAAACAAATATTCTAAAGTATCAAATTCAAAATTATAACCCATTATTATAATTCATAACATAAAATTACCTTATTTTTTTAGGAATATATAGATATACTTATTACTCATTAAATTATATAGTCCCACAAAGTTTCTTCAAATTTTTGGTTACAAAACAAGACTTATACCATGAGAGTGGTATTATTTTGTAACACTTTATCTCTTTAATATAGAATATCTACTAGTTATTCCTCATAAGAAATATCATTATATATCTATATAACTTCATAGATGAGTTTATGTTATGGATCATGTATGTACTTTATAAAAATGGATACATGGAACTCATCATGATCTTTAACGAGGTTCAATATATGGTCCATGTGAAAATATACAACCTTGATATGATCAAAAATATAAAATGGGACGATATATAAGGATAGAAAATTCTTCCTTTCCATATCTCATAACTATATTATAAGGATGTATTTTTTGGAATTCTGTTTAACCATATTCAATACATATGTCTCACTGGATATTATCAATATAACACCTTTTTTAACTTTGAGCTACACTGATGTGTTGTTAATTGAGTGTAACACTATTGTACATTTCCTAACTAGATAATGTCCAAATAGATTATGTTCCTCAACTTAGGTAATGCTTGATGTCATTATTTATAGTTTTCATTAGAGGTATTCATAAAGATCCATATTAATAGTATAGTTAAATGTATTTTTTTATTAAAATTTCATTATAGAATATTATTTATCCCAACAAATTTTATATTCACTTTATAAATCACATAGTATATATTTTAGGTATTTAATGATCCTCTCAGACTTACCATTAGTTTTAGGATGATATGATGAGTTATATTTCATTTATATAAATTATTCTTGTGTACTAAATCACAATAATTTCAAGATAATATCTCAGATCTTGATCATGTACAACTGAGAGAAGTACCCCATTAAAATATACAAATTCCTTGATGTAAATTGTATAATATTTTTAAGAGGTAAATAATCACTAATAGAAATGAATTTTTCTAATCTCATAAGGAAATTTAGTAAAATGAAAATATTTTTTGATCTTTAAATATCATGTGGAGTCCTAAATAAAAATCAATATTAATTTTTCCATTGATACACTAGTATGAGAAATCATTGCATTATCCCATTATAAATATAAAATTAATCTATTACTTTTTTACAAACCATTAATCAGGTTAAATAATAAATAATATCCCCATTCAAGCTATTCCACAAGAAATTATCTTTTAGATATATATATATATATATATAATTTTATTCCCACGATTTATATATAATGTTGAGATATGTGTTTTATCCAATTGATACTAGTATAATTTTTTTATTGAAGGGACACATATCTAATTCCAAAATTTTATCATTCCATCATTTCTATCAATAAACTCTCGAAAAATCCTTACCTAATATTCTTAAAATCACTATTATGAGACTCTTTAATCATATCAGGTTATGATGGTTAAACTATAATTTAGGAATGATAGGGTTTATCCCTATCCCTACTGATATGAAGTTATATTTTTCGAAATTTCATATGTATATTATTTTTTTCAATCCTTATCATAGGCATAGTACCATGATACTTCTGAAGAAGTTAATCATCCACCATGTTCGCCCTCACATAGTGGTAATGTATAGAGTATTCATAATATATAATTAAATCCAACCATATTGTTTGATTCATATTCATCTATTTATATGTGGTTATATACATAAATATTATATAATTATTACATGTAAGATAATTTTCAACAAAATGATAATGCATTTATATTTTTAGTGATAAAATCATTATTAATAGTTCCAAATCCTGAGTAGGGAAATTGTTATCGTGGGAATTAATTTGACTGAATTATATACTATTAACATGTGTTTCTTCATGAAAAAACATACCAATAAATTCATTAAAGAATCAATATATATTACAAGTCCTTCTCTATTGTAGGGTAGTGAATGCACAGCCCTACTGACTAACCTTCTCTTTATCCACATGAATTTTTATTTATATTCATTTATCTAAATGAACATGGATCTATTCCACATCAACATGGTTATTAGAATTTATATATATTATAAATTTATAAATATAAATCATTAGTATAAATTAAAAACACAAAAATACAGATATCAGTCCCCCTCATTTTTCTGGTCTATTGTTTAACAACTTCCATCACATAAAGATCCATAGGTAATCCCTTAGTACAGATTAAATGTCCCATGAATGTTAATTTCTATATATAGAATGCAAATTTCAATAAAACATATATTTTATCCAACTTAGTAGCCATTAATTCAATCCTAATATTATTTTCATGCTCTTCATCTATCTTGAAATATATAAGAATATCATCCATAAATACTAAAAAAATTCATCATTGTCATATCAAATTACACAATTCATTTGATCAATTTACACGACTTGGGAATTCATAATTCCATATTCAACACTATAAATTAACAGTGTAAATAAATATAATATTTAGTTGTTGTAACAACCTAGAATTAAATATATGGAATCTAAATTCTCCTAATTGTATCATATTTATTATTGTGTCCTAAAGATTATCCACCACATGATGAGAGTGACAACTTTTTATTATTTAATTTGAAAATTAAATTTACAAGATTAAAATGGCCCAAATAACTGAAAATATTATATTGTGGGTAAAAATAGTAAATCAAAAAAATAATATATGACAATTCGGATATGCTCGATCAATTAGAATAGCTGAACTCACAGACAATACTGTATAAATGTGTTAAAATATTAGAAATGCAACATTAATCGTTAAATTGAAATTATAGTCAACCTTGATTGAAAGTACACTTTAATGAATAATTAATGAATTATGAGGTACTTATATATTGTATTAATACCATATGATAATTACAAATATGACTGTTGAAATGTTAATTTGACAGTTAGAATAGTGAACTGGCCATTGGAATATTAATATGAACATTAGAAATAGTATCCATACCATTAGAATAGTAACCTCATCTAATAAATGTGATATAATATTTATTTATCATATAAAATGAAAAAATATCATATTTATTTCATGATAATATTAAATAAATGGTTTAAAAATGATAAAACAAGTGTTCGTATTTTTATAGAACATATATGTTTTAATTTCATTTTTGGAATAAATATAATTATTTAAAGAGGAATTTTTTGAAAAAAATATTTATAAATTAATATTACATTTTATTATAATAATAATGTAATTTTTATACATTAATTAATTTTTTATATTGTTATGAAATTGATAATAATATTAAATTTGATATTTTTGAATGAAATGGGGATTTTATTTAAAAATTAACTTTCTCATATATAGAAAATTTTTATCCAAAATTTAATTTTATTTGCTGAATATATATTGAGAAATGATTTGGGTGGTTTTTGTATTTTTCTATAATAGTTGATTTTTTTTAGTAGTGAAAAACTATAAAACAAGTTATTTAACACTATAAGCTAAATAAATGAATTCTTGAGATATGGTTTATGTAAGAACCCAATAGTTTGAAATAAAATTAATAATTTAATATATACAGTAACATGTTTAAATATTATTCATAATCCTGATCCGAGATAATAAATTTATAAATATAAAACACCTTTTTCATCCTTTTATAATTACCACCCCTCACCACCCCTTCACCTCATAACTTATAAGCCATAGAGTTCGCCAACATTATACCCATTTACATTTCAAATTCTCTCTCTAATATCTTAGTTATACTTGTATCATCTAAATACCAGTTCATGTTTCCCATAATGTGTATTTTAAGGGGTCAACAACTAAGAGGTAATAATATAAATTTACCTCTTTAAAATTCATTTCTTTCTGTTACATTCTCCTCTCTAACATCATATAAAAATAATAATAAAACTAGTATCTTATATATACTATAATTTTATTGTCTTAATGTAATAACCATCATCCACCATCCCTTCTTAATATTCTAAAAATAAATCATGGATTAAAATATGGTTGGTTCCCTCCACCATGAACAACACACTTTATTTTCCTCCACAACTTTCTAGGGTGGCCATAAAATTTTTTAATTGTTAAATAATAGGATATAATTATAATAAAACATATTTAATGTTTTCAAATATTTTAATTTATTTATATAAAATGAATTTATTTTTTATGGCTGGTGAATCCACATAAATGAGCTATATGAATAAAGTTAAAGTATTCTCTAAATGAATCCTCCCTATGTCAAAACATAGAAAGAAATTTAGGACAATTTCAATTTTTTGAATGATATGAATACTATTTTATTTCACTTCTAGAGTTTTAGTCACATTTTAGAGTAATATCATCAACTATCCACAAGTGATATGACCTTTGATCCATGAAATGAACACCCTTAGAACAATGAAATTAAAATTTATATCACACTTTAATGGTTGTAAATAAACAAAATAAAATTATTGTAAATGAAATATATGTGGTGAAGGTTATTAATTAATTAATAAATTAATAAAAGTTTTTTATCCATGACATTAAGTGCATGTGAAGAATGATTATGGAACATAAAGAAGGGGATCTCTCATAACCACACTTTTTCATTGGGTAATGACCATTCAATTTCTAACTCACTATATATCTCTATATAATTATTTATAATTCATCAAGATTATATTTATTTTTCTATTATATATATTCCTAGCATATTATCCCATCCTTTATTGGGGTAATATAAGTATTTATGTTCTTTTCTAAAATTTCTTTTTATGTGTAGTGACCCAATCTTGACACACACATACATTATAATACTTTTATAGAATTCATAACACATTATAAAAAAATCCCAAAGAACATATTAGTATTGTTTCATTGGAAACATGGAACCCAAAATTCTGGTATACTTAATAGTCTTAAATGTTTCCCTAAAAGATATTCTCCTTTTGTAACCCTATCGAAGACCTTTCTCTATAACATATGGAATAGAAATCATAAGAAATATTTAGCTTAGATGCTCCGTAAGAGTAGAAAGGGTGATATGTAAATATAAACATGAGAATAAAAGGTATAATAACATTATAATGAAATTATAAGATCATGCCACGCATATAAAAGGTAAACTTGAATCATAGAAATCCAAATAACATAATCCATAAGATCATAAAATTGACATAAGCAATGAAAATGTTGGATTCACATAAACTTATAATGTTGTGAATATGTATAAATAGTCAGAGGTTCACTCATTATATTTAGAACATAAAGTTAGCCTATTTCATAAACATATTGACATGTAAACTAAGTCCACACATAGAATTATGAATATGAAATTCGGTTCACACGTAACATAGATACCTAATGATTTATCCATATTTACCCGATCCATGGGAGGGAGATATAGGTCCCACCCGTATCATAATGAAATAATACATACATGTTCCACAAGATCATAATAAATCATATCATAACCCATGAAAAGAAATGGGAATCATTAATATGTAATAATATCATATCCTACGGAAATGATACAAGTATCATAATTATTCATCAAAAGAATAACCCATTAAAAGTAGTGGGTTTCAAAAGAATATAACCCATAAAGAGAAATAGGTTTCACACACATCATTCTATAAAAACATAAACCATGAATGTAACCATGGATAATTTACCAAAAATTCATGAGTAACACTATTGGATGTCATCTTAGATGGGAAGTAATGTTGAAAGATTACTTGAAAACAATTCTTGGGGAAAATATCATTTTTCTTTGAAAATTTTTTCATAAAATTCCATGAATTTTTAAAATAAACCATTTTATTTGAAAATATACTTCTATGCATGTAGATAAAAATTAAAATAATTAAGGCACCATGATGGTGGAAAATTATGTTATTGCTGTATAAGATAAAATAAATCTTTCTTCTCATACTGTTGCAGAATAGTCACAAAGCACCTTGTTTGGAAAATGAAAAAAACATTCCTTTCGAACCAGGTAGTGAAATGAAAAAAATAGGAAAAATTTATTCAAACATAAATCAAAGAATATTTAAAACTTTATTTAAACACATTTTTTTGAAACATGGACATGGATGATAAATATTTTCCCAAGCAAACTTAAAATTAAACAATCCCAAATATTGAAGAGGTATTGAAATAAATAATTATCACCTGGAATCAGTTCAATCGTATTTTCCATGAAATCAAAAATTTATATCGATATGTAAATAGAATAATCATCTTTATAAGGCTCATAAAAGTAATTCCCGGGTTGTATATACACCACATAGAAGAAACACATATTGTATAGGGCATGCATCTCATTGAAATAAAGGTGATATGTAAATCCCATACCGTAGGCCTGGGTTCCTTCATGTGTATCATAAAATTTCTTTTAATGGATTTGGTAGTATTATAAAAATGATCTAGAACCATATTTAAATTTATGATATCATATGTGATCATATTTTAACCCACAAAATAATATTTCATTATTACTCTTCTTTCGGGCATCATTTTCTATGCAGTTTGTCATATAAATCTCATTTATTCTTTATGGGTTTTTTATATCATCTATAGATTGATAATCATGTAATATGTATCGTATTTATTCATTTTATACTTGTATATAATAATTAATTAAATGATATCATGTAGAAAAAATCACATCGCATCGTGGTGACGGTAGGCCGTACTTACACACGAGTGATGATATCATTCCCATAATTTTGAAATAGTTTGGAAGTGGATGGTATATTTTTTTTATAGAATCAATATAATGTTATAATAATAGTTTCATGTTTTTATTTCCATCATTATACCCATCCAATTCATGTGGTGGTGAAAAAATAATACACAATAGCGTGGAGATGGTAAGTTATACACACACACATGTGGTAATTTTGTTTTATGTAGGATGTATAGAAGGATGAATATGGTTATTACTAAATAATAATAATATCTTAGCATATAATTTGTATTTTAATTACTACTTTAGATTCGGAACCACTCATGAAGTTGAAGTATAAGAAGAAACAAATTTGAAGGAAACTCTTGAGGAGATTACCTATGGTATGTAACAAGAGAAGTGGATACGATAAATTGGTAGGATATATCATAGATTTAAGTCTCAATGTGAAGTGAATAAGTGAGGTAGGAGGATCTCTATTATAATTGAGGTGTGGTTTAGTTTTGGAATCTCCAAAAATATTAATTTACAATAAAATCATAACCCATCCAAAATCCTAAAAAATGTCTTATTTTCAAATATTAGAAGATATATGGTTGTAATAACATCAAAAAGAAATTATAGACATGTTTTTCTGTCCATTTATACCTTATAATCTTAATTAACCCTTGGTTATTCTATTTTAATTTCAACTAAGGTAACAAATGTTTCAATACTAATCTAGTGCACTTTATATTAATAATTAATTATACCATAAATGAAATATTTAGAATATTTTAGACCATATAATAAATATTTTATATTTTTATAAATATTTTATGATTTATAAATAATTTAATGAAACATTATTTTAACAAAAAATCAATTGTGTCAATTTTGAAACTCTTCAATCCTTGGATTTTAAAAAAAATAAAGATAAGTTGATATCCTTGAAAAACATATTTTATTAAATACTTAAGGGGTTAAGGTAATCTATAAATTATTTAAGGTATATTAATTATCTCATATTATATTTATTTTAATATTTTTAATAACAATAATTTGATATTTCTATTAAAAAAATAATTACTACATCAGTTTTGTGTAAATATTTAATATACTTATTTATTTGTTAAAAATTAATTATAAAATACCGTAACTAATATAATTATTCTATATTTTAGAGGAATATTTATAGTCTAATATATATTATGGAAAAATATATATTAATAATGTTATATTCCTTAAAACATTAATGTGACAACATTAACATCACTTTAAATAAAATTTTATAAGTGTCTCAAACTTTTCTATATGACTCAAAATGGATAATAACTCGACTCATGGATGATTATAGTCTATATACACTTGACCAAAAAAAATTGTCTTTTTTTGGACTTTTAATGGTTATTATTAGTTTAATTAAATTTTCTTTGTTGATTTTTGATGAATTAAGTAATTTCTACATCATCATTATATAAAACATTAAGGTAATTATTTATATACTAAAAAATAATAACAAATCACCATGATGAATAAAAAAGTTACCTTTGAAATACATATTTTTATTAGAACTTATCTTCTTTATAACATTATATTACAAATGATATAGTTATTAAAATTTAACTGTTACATATTTTACTTTTCTATTAATAAAATATATTAAATGTCGTAATCTCATCAGAGTGTCTTCCAAAGGATACCATTTAGTCCCAAGGATTATTTAGGTCGAATCACTTTCATACAATTATATTAGGATAATTGTTACAATAAATTTTTAAAATTATTTTTACCTTTCATTACATGATTACCCTTTTTAACGTATTAATAAACTATTAAAAAAGTTACAATACATAATTTAAAATAATAAAAGAAATATATTTACGTAATTTGGACCAAATTGTTCTAATAATGGAATAAACTTTTCAAAATTCAAAAAAAGAAGTTAAACTAATTATTTTAAAATTAATCTCGTTGTCAGAATGAGAAAATATGTTTTAAATTTTAAAACACTACAAAGGATTGAAAAGTTTTAAAATATAAATTTAATATAAAATTAATTCCAATGAACTAAATTATATTAACTGATAAAAATATAATCAATGTATACTTTTAAACCATTAAAATATATAATTTCACACTATATATTATTTCGATGAAACACTGTTTTCAATTAAAATTTCTTATATTTTTTCTATTCATCAGAACTAAAAACTTATCAAACAAATATCAAAAATTAACCCACATTAAATTTCTATATAATTTTTCAAAATAATGTTTATTTCAAAATATAATATACAAAATTATCAAAAAAAATTTACTTAAAATGGGTGCTACATGAGATGTTGGAAAAACTACTTTTTTGAAGAATAGTTGTTTTATCCCAAAAATTGAATCTACTCTTATATCATGTCTAAAAAAAATATGATTAATTTTAAAAAATATATTGAATATATTACAAATATATTTCATTAATAAAACCCATAAGTATAGATCTTATTATTTTATAAACACAATAATTTCAATTTTAATAATTATTTAGATAAATATTTCCCTTTATTTTAAAAAAGTTTTTTTCATCATTAAAAATTAATTACCCAAAAATAATTAATTTTATATACTTATGTAAAGAATATGTTAATTATTTATTAAATAATATTTATAATCACTATTATCATGGTTATGTTATAATGTAACATTATAGTATTTAGTTGTTCTCTTAAACATGGTCTTCCCTCAAATAAATTATATCAAATGAAATTTAAATTGCATGTAACCCAAGCCATGCCTAGAATTTCGTATACTGAAGGAGAAGTCAGTGTTGTGTGTAGAAAAATATTGTCTTGGTGTAGCATAGAACACAAGACATGTTATAAATTAAAATAACCTATCTTGAAAAAATACCAGTGTGTTACATTCAACCCCTCATAAAATGTATTTCTCCCTTGAAATTTGAATGGGTTATAAAAGTATTAATGCATGAAAATTTCTTTCACAGAAACACACAACATCAAAAAAAAATAAAACATTATTTTAAATAATGATAAATATTTATAATGATCATTGATCACAAGAAAGGGGTTGATCCAAAGAATGTTAACAATAAAAAACTATTTTCTATAGAATCATGAAAGAGGTAATTTATATAATTAAAAATGATGATAATAAGGCACCCTTTAATATCATGATCCCTTTATTAATGTTGATGAATTTTCATGAGAAGATTTACTTCAATGATTTCCGTAAAATCTCACTGTTCGTCATGGCTTAAAAAATTTCCACTTCATCTCTTATTCAATGAAATGAAGTTGAATTTTTCATTCCTAAATAATTATAAAATCATGCAATCCATAAATATAATTATATTTTATTCCATATGTCTTTATCATAACAAAAATAGTAGTGTAAGTTATCAAATACTCATAATTCCAACAATGGTAACATAATACATTATTCTAAAAAACATCATCTGATTTCTATCTTAAACTTTCCATAAATTGATAACCTAAAAATCCTTTATAAATGTAAAAAAACATCAGAAAGAGGTGAAATAACTCGACATAACATATATCCCCAATATCTAATAATTTATCTCTTATTGGTCACATTCCAATCATGTGAACACCATTATCATGTATTTTCTTAAGTCATAGTGATAACCAGAATTATCATATATCCTTATTAAAAACATGCATGTTTCTTTATTCCAAAGCTTACTAGATATACTCCTTATATAAGGACTCAGCCTTAAAACATTACATAATCCTGAATTAAATGAATAATTCACATTCAAGATCTTTTCAAGTTTAGAATTTTAGAGAATTAGTCCATAACTATTACATTACATCTCAAAAATTACAAAGTAGAAACTTCTAATCAGTTTTGCATTTTTCTCATAAAATAAAATCACTTGAAAAAGAGACTCATGTCTAGTTCCATGTTTTAGATAGCATAACATTTCCTTGATCCCATCCTTGACCATATTTATCTTTAAGTCCTTTGAAAAACATTTCAAAACATAGGATGAGCATAAAAATTTCAGTAAGGGTTATAACACAAGGAAAGGAAAAATTAGTTCATCAATACATACATAACATAATCTCTTTAACATACCTCTTTAAATCATAAGACTTGTGAATTACACATAGAAATCATAAATCACAAAGGTAACTTGTGACGTCCATAACATACTTACATTGTAGCTATCACAGCTACGTAGGGAGTTACATTTGGAATACCCATCACAGTATATTCCCTAAATCTATTAGGAGGAACATTCATGTTTACCTCCACCCTTTAACCAATGCATTTGAGATATATCTTGAGCTCACTTGCCCTAGGTTTATCACGGAACCACCCGTATATGTAAACAATGCCAAAGAACCATAACATATTTATAACACATAAAAAATATAAAGAAAAGATAATATTTCCACATTTCGATCACAATATATCATTTAGATATATTGACATAAAAAATAAATTATCAAACAAATTTTCAATACCAAAATACGTAAAAAGGTTATATGGTATTTATTTTCCTTTTTAAAAACATTACGACTCATTAAGGAAGCCATGGATCAAATAATTCTCATGTTGGAGGAAAGGTCGTTGTCATCGCTTACTTTAGAAAAACATTATTTTTTTCATTTAGTAAAATACATCAATGAAAAATAATCCCTTTGAATGAAATTAAATTTCAACGGTGTTTATACAGCGTATAAAATACAGTACGATAGTAAACAAAATATGCCTCACTGAAAAGTGATTGAGGTGAAGTGCTTTATGATGATCATTTTGTAAGTAAAATAGATCAATTATGTGTATTAAAAATAATAACACATAAATAATGTTTAAATATATGATAATATATAAAAATTAATTTCTCACATAATCAAAGAATGACATTAACAAAAGAGTGAAGATCAACCCAATGATTGTAAATTAGGTTAAGAAGTTCCCTTACATCGTGTCCGACTTGACCCGTTCGTTCTTTAATCTCCCGAAAAATAAATTGAAGTAAATTTATTATTTCTTAAGAACCTTATTGATGTTTAATATTTCATTTTATATCTCTTATTATCATGTTATAAACATTATATAAACATTTAAGTTAATAATGATCGTTTTGACGATATTTGGTACTTTAGTAAAAAATGAACTTATTTTAATTACATGTTGTCCATGTGTTCAAAATTACATTATATCCAGAATTATATTCATGATTTATATATCATATGTATCATATATATCTATTATATATATGTATTTATAATATTACATTACATTTGGTGGTAAGAAATGAAATGCACCGTTCATGGAGACGGTTAGCCGTATGTAATCTTAATCACTACATTCATTTCTATTTCATATTTAATGGAATGAAAAAATAATGATAAATAGGTATGTTATAAATCCTGTATAATATCATATATAATTTCAGTAACTCTTTATTTTATATGTTCCACATATGGCATGAACGAATCATATCACTTTGAGGGTGCAGTAATCCACACTTACTCAAATTAAATTATCGTATTTACTCACTATGGAAACCATAAAAGTATTCTCTAAATAAAAAATAAAAAAGAATAAAAACAATATAAATATAACATATATCACATATAAATACAGTTCCATCTTAGTGGCCACCGTGATATGCGGTTGATGATATTAGAACAATCATCATTTCGTGAGGCAGTAGTTCACCATCCACAGAAACAGTATGTTCTTAACCCATTAGATGGAGGAGTGTGTAAGTGTAGCTCAAATAATTCTCTTAAAAATAACCTAATATATTTATTATACTAGTTTTGTTATAAATTAATGAAATAAAAAGAGTTTAGGGGATAGATAAGTAAAATAAAATAAAAGAACTTGAGAGAAAATGTAACATTTAAATCGGGTAACTCCCTTTGTTTGAACCAAAAGATTTACTTGAAGTTCTTTATACCTAAATTAAGGATTATAGGAGGAATATAGGGATGTAAGGATCTTATTTAGGAATATTTTGGACAATCAATGTCGCTTTATAAGTGTGAGTAATGGGTTATAAGTGATGTTCTTTGATAAGGGTTATGAGGGGCTCTTTAGGAATGTTTGAAAATGTTATTTTATTATAAACTTATCTTCAGTTTAAAAAGGTCCAAAACACATGAAAGTCTATGATAAAATGACTAATGTTCTAAATAAAATCATCTAGTAATAATTGGATAGGTTTTGGATATATGTTTTAATATTTATAATCTTATTTATTTAAATCATCCATTAGTGAGGTAAACATCGTATCATTATTGTGTCATAAAATATATTATTTATATGATGTCTAAAAATGATAAATAAATTCCATGATGTAGGAAATATTTTTATCTTTCTAATGAATATTAATATTCTAATAGATAATATATATAACCCCATGAAGCAATTTGTTTATTAAAAGTTTTTTTTGTCATTTTTTCCTTTACTTTAAGTTAATTAAAATAAAGTGTCATTATCCCTCCCAAGTGGTTCCATGTGGTCCCAAAATCTACAAAAGGATACCATTGGTCAGAAATATATCAACCCATAATATTAGAAAACATATAAGGGTAATTTAGTATTAATATAACATTATCTGTTACCCTTATTTACCAAATTTACCCTTTAACCGTGTTATATAAAATATTTACTAATATAAATATTTAACATGTATAAAAAGAAAAGTTAAATATTTACACAATTTGGACCTCATGAATCCAAAAATGGAATCTAATTTTCCAAATTTAAAATACATAAGTGGAATAAATTAATTTAATATTAATATCCATTGTCAAAACAAAAGCGTGTTTTTATGAAATAATAACTATCATAATATTGAAAGTTGGTTTTTTCCAATTTCAAAGTGAAATTGCTTCCAATTACTGAAATATTATTAAATAGTAAAAATATATTCTAATTAAAATTTAAAACCTATTAAAAAATAATATAACCATATAAATAAAATATATTAAAAGGCAGTTTTGAATTAAAATATAGTATTTTTCAGTATTCATTTAAAAAAATTTATTTTATCATAAAAATACAAATATTTACCCAAAGTAAATTTTTATGTCCTGATTCTAAAGAAGAATTTTATATTTTTGAAATAGAACATATAAAAGTGATCAAAACCATATTTAATGAGGGTTCTTCATCAAAAGGCGGTAAATTGACCTTTTAAAGAATATTAGAGTTTTATTCTTAAAATTAGATTCATTCCCATTTTAATCCTCTAAAATTTATTAGATAAATATAAAAACATTTAACAAACATGTATAATCATATTATTGTTAGTTTTATTCATTAACACCAATACAACATCTAGGCGTTATCTACCATTTAGTAAAATAATATTTTATAATTAGTGTGCAACGTAAGGTTTCAAAGAAACCCATTATTGCGTATCGGGTATGCCATAGAACATAGCATCCACATTAAAGTAAAATTAATATTTAATTCACAAATATTAATAAATAAGAAAATTTATTATTCTTTATTTACCTAGGATGTTACACCTTATGTCCAAAAATGATTTATACTTCATCCATGATAGCATAACCCTCTTGAAAACAAATCCATTATTAGTTCCCATGAAACAAGTATACTCCAATTTATTTATTCATATCCAAAATATCCTTATCTAAAGTATTTGATATTAGGATAAGAGATATATTACTAGTTATATTTACTTTAATCATGTGTTCTCCAAATATATCACCTTAGCCTTAAATCAGTTTTCTAGGTCTTTAGAACTATTCAACATATCCTTTTCTATCCTTAATTAAAAACATATAATTAAAATACTTATATATTTCATGATTCATATAACATAATCCTTTAATTTTGAAACACATACACCTCAATCATCCAACTTTATTTTTAAACCATTACATAGGATCTATCATCTTGTTCTTTCCTAAAATATAAATAGTGTCTTAAGGTTACTAAACTTTATTCTAACCAAGATTATAATATTTACTATAAACAGTAATACTAGAACATCACATACCTTTCACATGAGATTTACAATCTATTTATCCTCACCAATATAACCATTAATCATACCACCATAATGATTCTTTCTATGAAATTTCTACTAATGAAATATTTTTTAATAATTCCCATACATTCCACATATAAACCATTAAATGTTAATAAAGTTCTATTAATTTACAGCTATTTAATAAAACCATAAATAAATGTGTGAGAAAAATTATCATACATTAAAATCACATAATAATGGGAAATTAATTATAATATTCTCATCTATGACATCTTAGGTTTAATCCTATGTTATTCATCATCATTAGAAAAATTCCAAGATTATAATACATAATTATACTTTTCATTATGATATACTTATAATTATCCTTAGAAATATATCAAGGGATTTCGCTAGAGTTTTCACATCCTAGTTTCAAAAGGTTAACCAATCATTCGCAATGATATGAACTTTAGAGACACATGCATGATGTACATGGAAATTAAATTACTTTTTCGGAATAAAAAATACATTATACAAATAGATTCCCAAATAAATTATTAGTTTAGTGCCTTTGAAAACATCGGAGTCAAACATACAGTCTAGTAAAATATCTTCAATGGTTCCCCCAATGATCTTTTCATTTTTTACTGATTCCTAAGACCTTTATTTATAACCCGAGGAAAAGAAAACATAAGAAATGGTGACCTCATATTCTCAATAAGAGTAAATAAGAGTGATATGTAAATATAAAAAAGATAATAAAGGGTATGAGAATTTTATGATAACATTAGAAGATCATTCCATGCATATAAAAGGTAAATAGGAATCATAAGGAAATAAAATAACATAATTCATAAGAAAAAAAAATTTACATAAGGCATGAAATTATGGAATACACATAAACATACAACATTGTGAACATGTATAAATAGTAATAAGTTCACTCATTAAATTAAGGACATGAAATTCGGCCCTTTCATAAACACATGGACATGAAAAATAGGTCCACACTTAAAAGTAATGACTTGAAAACTAGGTTCATGCATAGAATTTTTAAAATGAAAGCAGGTTCACACATAACATATATACCTCACAAGTTATCAATATTTACCCAAATAATTAGTGAGAGATATATGTCTCACCCATATCATAATTAAATCATAAATAAATTTTCTATAATATCAAAAAAATCATATCATAAATCATGAAATGAAATGGGAATCAAAATCATTAATAATATCATAACCTGTGGAAAATATAAATGTTTCATAATTGTTCATCAAAAGAATATACCCATGAAAAGTAGTGGTTTAAAAAAATAACCCCTAAAAACGAAACTTGGTTCGTAAAATTAATTCCATAAAAAACTAAACCATAAATGGAAAATTTTATCATTTACCAAAAATTATAGAGTTCCACTATGAGATGTCATCTTAGTTGGGAAATAATTTTCAAAGATGTGTTACAAAAACATTCATGAGGAAAATATCATTTGCCATTAGAAAAATATTTATAAGAGTCCATGAAATTTTAAAATGTATAATTTTATATTAAAATAAAATTATAATATTGTAAAGGAAGCTTCAAATAATTAAGGCACCACGGTGGCATAAAATTCTGTTCTAGCCATATAAGTTAAAATAAAAAATTCTTCTCGTACCTTTGCAGAATAGTCACAAAGAACATTGTTTGGAAAATAAATAAATGTATATTCCTTTAAACCCATGTTGTGAAAAATAAATAATTTTTAAAAAAGTATTTAAAAATAAATTGGAGAATAGTAAACCAATTATTTGAAAACAATTTTGGAAAACATTGACATGGATGAAAAATGTCCCCCAATAGCGACATAAAACAAAACAATATCAAATATTGTTGTTGTTGTGAAATAAATAATTTTCACATGAAGTTAGTAGATTAATATACCCTATAAAAGAAATAAAAGTATAAGAATATTTTAATATCATAATCATCTAGATAAGAATCATAAAATTAATTCATGGCCTGTATTTACACCGTATAGAAGAAATAAGTAGCGTATAAGTCTTGTGTCTCAAAAAAAATAAGGTGACACATAAATCACTTAACTTAGGATTGGGATCCTTTATCTGTATAATAATATATTTTATAATGTATTAAATATTGTTATAAACATTATCCATAACCATATTTATATTTATGATATCATATGTGATCATTTGGTCACCTGCTTAATAATATTTCATTATTAATCCTCTTTCCGGCATTATTTGCTGCATGTTTTATCATATAAATGCCATTTATTATTTATGGGTTTATTATATCATTTAATTAATTATAAAATTTTAATATACAACATTTTTATTCATTACATACATTTATATAATCATTATTTCAATGATATCATGGAGAATGAATATCATTTCGTTGTGGAGACGGTATGTTGTATGTATGCATGAGCAACGATACCACTCCCATAATTGTGAAATGGTATAGAAATAGATGGTATATATATTTTTAATAGTATAAATATCTTATTATAATAATCATATATACTTATTGTTTCCATCATTATACTAATCCAAGTAAAGCGGTGGTGAAAATAGATTACACCACGACATGGAGATGGTAAGCCGTACAAACACACTATTGGTGATTTTATTTTTCATAGGAAGAATAGAAGGTGTTATATAGTTATTAAAAAGATATAATAACATCAAAGAATATAATTTATATTTTTTTTACTAATTTAAAATTAAAAAAACTCATTAATAGAAAGTAGAATGTGAAGTATGTCTAAAAGAATCACTTGAGGAGATTACCTATTCTTCAACGAGCTCCCTCTAGATCTCCTCTAAAAGGCACTAGAGTTGGCCTTTTGAGAAGAACAGAACCCACAGTTTGTAACTAGGGATGTTTATAAGGGAAATGGGAATGGAATATAGGATCTTGAAAGCTCAATACGGAGATAATAAGTGAGGGAGGATGTTCCCATTTATAATTGAGGTGAGGGGAAATTTTGGAATCTCGAAATTTTTTGGTTTAGAATAAAATAAAAAGCTATCCCAAACCCTACTAAATTTCACCTTTAATATGATTTGATGATATAATGTTGTAATATCCTTATAAAATAAATTATAAAATAGGTTTATTTTCAATTTATACATTATCATTTTAATTAACCCTTAGTTATTCTATTTTATTTTTAACTTTAGTAACAAATGTTTAAATATTAAATTAGTGTACATTATAATATTTTTTAATTAAGCAATAAATGAAAAATTTAAAATATTTTAGTCCATATAATAAATATATTTTATTTTTAAAAACATTTTATAACTTTTAAATAATTTAATGAATCATTATTCTAACAAAATATCTATATTATCAATTTTGACACTATTCATTTTTGGTTTTATGAAAATATCACGATAAGATGATAACCTTGAACCAAATATTTTATTATATCTTTAAAAGGTCAAATTTATCTATAAAATTTGTTGTATATATTAATTTTTCCAAAAAAAAATTATTGTAATATTTTTAATAACATTAATTTGATACTTTTATTAATAAAATAATTACTACATCAATTTTTTGTAATTATTTAATATACTTATTTGTCAGATAAAAATTAAAAATAAAATATAAAAATGAATTTAATTATTATTTATTTAAAGGTAATATTTATAGTCAAATATATCTTCAATAAAAACTTATATTGAAAATGTAATGTTTATTAAAACATGAATGTGACAACTTTAATATCAGTTGAAATAAAATTTTACAAGTATCATAATCTTTCTTATATTGGTATAAATGGTCCTTAACTCCACCCTTGTAATATTATGGTCCATATATACCTGACTGATATTATTTTTTCATGTTTTTTGGTATTTTAATGGTTATTATCAGTTCAATTAAAATTAATTTTTTCATTTTTAATTAATTAAATAATATCCACATAATAATTATATAATCCTTCAATGTAATTATTTATATCATCAAAATTTAAAAAAAAATTACCATGAACAATAAAAAAAATTCTCTAAAATTAGTATTTATAGTCGAAAATATCTTCTGTATAACCTTATATTAGAAATGATTTAGTTACTAAAATTTGAGTTGGAAATAATTATCTATTCATTAAATAAAATATATCAAATATCATAATCTCATTCAATTGGATTCCAATGGATAAAATTTTAAACAGACGAATATTTAGGTAGAAATACAATCATTCAATTATATTCGGACATGTTTTAGGGTAATTTTATAATACTTTTTACCATTAATTAGGTGATTTTACTTTTTACTGAACTAATACAAAATTATTGAAGTTACTATTCATAATGGTAAAAAATAAATTAATGTTATTCAAATAATTAAGAAGCACTGATTCCAATTATAGAATCCATTTTTATAAATCAAATAGTATAATTTTTAGTAATTAAATTAAATTTAGTCCTCTTTTAGGAATGAGAAAAATCGGTTTTATAAGGTAAAACATTGCAAAAGATTAAATTATGTTAACATCTATATTCAATGTAAAATTAACTCCAATGACATAAATTATATTAAATTATTAAAATATAATCTATTTTTACTTTTAATCCAATAAAATATATAATTTGACACTATAAACTATTTTGATGAAAAATAGTTTCAATTTAAATTCTGTACATTTTTACTATTTATCAAAACATGAAACTTATCAAAAAAATATAAAACATTCATCCAAAGTAAATTTTTATATCAGAATTCAATATAATAAGATTATTTATTCAAAAACAATATATTAAAATTACAATAACTAGATTTAAAATTGGTGTTCCATCAAAAGGCGACAAAACTAAATTTTTTAAAAAATAGATCATTTATCCCAAAAATTGATTTTTTTTAATTCGTGAGTACAATTTTTATAAAATTAATTTTTCTCATTATATTGAATATATGACATATATATTACATTAATAAATCCAATAAATTTTTTTTATTATTTTCTAATCTCACTTATTTTCATTTAAATAGTTTTTCAGAAAAACATTTCCTTTTATTTAAAAAAGGGCTTTATTTTCATCTCAAATTAATCACCCGCTAAAAAATTTATTATATATTCATGTGTAAAGTATATGTTCATAATTAAGTTGATATTTTTCATACCTTCCATTATAATGGTATGTTTATAAGGTACCATAATAATATTTATTTGTTCTCTTAAACTCTGTCTATTGTGAAATGAATTCTATAAAAAGAACATAAAATTGTGTGCAACACAAGACACACATAGTGTTGCATATAATTCCATATAATTCAGTATTACAAATAGCTCATTATTTTCTTAGTGGATCTTACAACACAGGAAATCCAAAAAATTAAAATATTCTATCTCATAAAAATCTCAGGGTGTTACATTCTACCCCCCCAAAAAATAATTTTTCCCTCAAAATTAATCTGGGCTATAAAAGAATTAATACTTGAAAGTTTCATTCATTGAAACACACATTATAAAAATGACTACAACTTAATTTTAAAAATAAATAGTTGGAAAGTAATATTTACCCAATGTAAATCATAACTATGTCTCTGCGTAGGAGAACCTTTGTGATGATTTGGGCATAGGGGAAAAGTGTAAATAATCATAGATATTGATAATGATCACTGATCACAAGAAAGTGGGTGATACATTGAAAGATAAGAATAAAAAAACTATATACTAAAAAAGCATGGAAGAGGTCAATGATATCATAAAATATGATGATAAAAAATACACCCTTTTACATCATGATTACTTTTCATAATGTTTAATATTTTCATAAGGTGATATACTAACTTGATTACAAAATCATTGATGGACATATGTTAACAAATATCCATTTAATCTCTTATTCAAATAAATCCATTTGAATTTTTAATTTCTATAGCATTATCAGATCATGTAATCGATAAATATAATGATAAGTCATTCCATCTGTCTATGTCACAACAAAAAGATTATCACAAGTTATCAAATATTTAAAAGTCCACCAATGGTGAGATAATACTTTATTATAACAAACTACATCTGATGTTTCAATTAAACATCAACAAATTTATTACCTTATATTCCTTTCAAAAGATGAAAATAAAAAAATTCTAAAAGAGGTGCACTGACTCTGTGAAATGTTTACCCCCAATAGATTATAAAGTATTAATTAATGGTAACATTCAAAAAATGTGAACACTATCATCATGTATTATCTTGAGTCTTCTTAATAACCATAATTACCATATATATTTATTGAAAATATGCATGTTTTCTTACTCCAAATCTTATTGGAGATATTTATTAAGTCCCAAAAAGTTTTATACTTCATCTATGATACCATAAGCCTCTTGAAAAAAATTCCATAATTAGTTCCCAAAAATTAGTATCATCCAATTTAATTATTCCTATCCAATATATCATTATCCAAACATCATTATCCTAAGATAAGGGACATATTAAGGTTTATATTTCCCATTTCTATGTGTTTTAAAAATATACTACCTTACACAAAAATTGATTTTCTCGGTCTTTAGAAAAATTCAAAATATCCTTTCAAACTATAGATGAAAAACATATACTAAATATATATATAAATATATATATTTTTCATTATTCATATGATATAATCATTGAATTTTGAGACATATACACCTCAATCATCAAAAATTATTTTTAAACCATTACTCTGGATCCATCATCTTAGTCTTTCATAAAATATGAATCATGTATTAATGATTCTCAACCATAATCTTACTATGATTCTTAGGTTTAATGTAAAAAATAATGCTATAACATCCCCTGCCATTAATATGTAATTTCAAATCTCTTTTTTCCTCATAAGTGTTACCAGTACTCATACCACCTTCATGATTCCCGTCATGATATTTCCACTTAGGAAATCGATTTACATACTTCCCATACTTTTTAAATATATAACATTCAATGTTAACCATGTTCTATCAAGTTTCGACTATTGAATAAGACCAGAAAGCAATGTTTAAGAAAAAATTATCAAAGATAAAAATAAAATAACCAAGGGAAATTACAAATAATATTTCAATTTATGAAATATTATGTTTAATGTTAGGATATTCATGATCGACACCAAAATTATAGGATTGTAACATATAATTAGACTTATCCTTAAGACATACGTAGATGTATCATTAGAAATATCACTTAGGATATAACTAAATTTTTTACATCCTAGTTTCCAAAGGTTAACTAAACCTTCACTCTGATAACAACTGTAAAGACATAATCATGAAGACATTACATTTTCTGGCCTATTAATACGTTATACAAAAAGCTGCTCAAGGACCGTACTAATTTAGTTCCTTTGGAAACTTAGAACACAAAATCATAGTCTAGTTAAGGATCATCAATTTGTTACACAAAGATCATTCCCTTTGGTGCACCTACTTAAAACCTTACTTTATAACATGGGGAAAAGAAAACATACTAAAGGGTTATATTATATGATCTGTAAGAGAAAATTAGGGTGATATGTATACATAAACCTGAGTATAAATGTTATGGGAATGTGATCATAACATTAGAAGATTAGGGATTCATGTTAAAGGTAAAATCAAATAATAAGGAAGTAAAATAACATAATCCATAAGACCATAAAATTGATATAAGGAATCAAATTTTGGCATACACATAAACATATACCTTTGTGAAGATGTATAAATAGTAATGGTTTCACTCAGTAAATTAAGGACATGAAATCAGGCCATCGAATAAAAATATAGACTTGAAATAGAGGTGCACGCATAAAATTATTAACATTAAAAACAAGTCCAATCACAGAATTTTGAATATGAAATCAGGTTCACACATAACATATATACTTAATGAGTTATCTATTTTTACCCAATATACCACATGGAGATATAGGTCTAACCCATTTCATAATTAAATTATACATACATGTGCCACAAGATCACAAAAAATAATATCACAAACCATGAAACAAAATGGGAATAATAAAAATATAATCATATAATAATCTACAGAAAATATACAGGTTTCACAATCATTCACCAAAAGAATAACCCATGAATAATTGTAGGTTTCAATAGCATATAAGCCGTAAAAGAGAAACATAGTTCACAAACATCATTCCATAAAAACATAAACCATAATTAGAAGCATGAATCATTTACCAAAAAGTGAATGATTAGAACCATCGAATTTCATATTTGATGGGAATTAATTTTGAAATATTATGTGAAAACAGTTCTTGAGGAAAATATCATTTTTCCTTCAAACATTTTCTTAAAATATAGTGAAATTTAAAAAGAAAATATTTTATTTGAATGTATATTTTTATTATTTTTATGTAATATTCAAATCATTAAGGCTCCATTATGGCCGAAAACTGTATTCATGTTATATAAGTTACAATAAGTCATTAGTCTCGTACCTCTACAGAATAGTATCAAAGTAACTTGTTTAGAAAATGGAAAAAAAGATTCATCTTGAACCGTGTATTAAAAAGACAAAAATTTGTAAAAATTTCTTTAAACATAAATATTTTAATTGTAAAAAATTTATTTTTATTTGTTTTGGAAAACATAGACATGGATAAAAAATATTCCCCAATAAATACTTGAAACGAAACAATCCCCAATATTAAAGAGGTTGTGAAATAAATACTTATCACTTGAAATCAGTTCAATCGTATGCCCCATAATAGAAAAAACATTGAATGATACTTAATTTGTATAATCATCTGTATTATACTCATAATAGTAGTTCATAGGTATTATACACACCATTTATAAGAAACAATTAGTGTATAAGGCATGTGTCACACAGAAATAATGGTGATCCATAAATCACTTAACTTAGGCATGCATTTCCTCATATGTTTCAAAAAAAATAAATTATAATGGATTAAATAGTGTTATAAACATAATATAGAACCAAATTTATATTTATTATGTCATATATGATCATATTATCACATGCTTAAAAATATTTCATTATTACTCTTCTTTCATGTGTTATTTGATGCATGTTATGTCGTATAAATCCTTATTATTATTCATGATTTTCCTTTATATCATTCCCAGAATGTTAATAATTTAAAAAAAATATATATATATCTATATATATATATATATTATTTATTCATTATAGAAATTTATATAATCATGATTTAAATGAGATCATGGAGAATGAATTGCATCACATCATGGAAACGGTAGGCTATACGTACACATGAGTAACAATAACATTCCCATAATTATAAAATGGTATGGAAGCATATGGAATATATTTTGTTAAAAAAATAAATATCATGTTATAATAATCATATATAGTTATTATTTGAAATGTTGTACCCATCCATGTAACGTGTTGGTGAAAAACAAATTACACAACTGCGAGGAGACAGTAAGTCGTACAAATACACGCGTGATGATTTCATTCTTCATATGACTGACATAAGGTGGAATATGGTTTTCCTTAATAATAATACCATATAATAATATAATTTATACTATATTCACTACTTGAAAATGGAAACACCTCATGATGTGAATGTATAATAAGAAATATGTTTGAATGAATCAGTTTACGATATTACCTCTTCTTCAATGAGATACTCTAAATATCCTCTTCAAGGCACTATAGATAGCATTTTGAGAATAAAATAACCTATAGTATGTAAATAGGGAAAATTATAAGGGAAATGTATATGGTATATCCAATAATGTAGGCTCAAATTGAATTTAATAAGTGATGGAGGATGTGCCATTTTGTAATTGAGGTGAGGGGAAATTTTGGAATCCTTAAAATAATTAATTTATAATAAAATAAAATCAAATTAAAAAAAGCTAAAACAA
Source organism: Viscum album (assembly GCA_963277665.1). Lineage (NCBI taxonomy): Eukaryota > Viridiplantae > Streptophyta > Magnoliopsida > Santalales > Viscaceae > Viscum > Viscum album. The sequence goes on from OY728131.1 coordinate 1,280,913,445, forward strand.
AGTCATATTTTATAATATTATAATATATAGGGTTTTAATATTAAAAAAAAGTAAATTCTAGACATGTTTTTTGTCAATTGAAACCTTATCATTTTAAATTAAACCATGTTTATTCTATTTTGATTTTAACTAAGCTAAAAAATGTTTCAATATTTAAAGAGTGCAATTTATAGTAATTTTTTTTTGAAATAGACCATAAATGATAAATTAAGAATATATTAGACCATATAATAATTATTTTCCATTTTTAATAAAAATTTATGTTTTTTAAATAATTTAATGAAATATTATTTTAACAAATGTTCAATAGTCTCAATTTTGGAAATATTCATTTCATGGTTTTTTAAAAATATCAATATAAGATGTTGAGAGAGAGAAAAAATATTATATTATATCCTTAATGGGTAAAGGTAATCTATAATTTTTTTGGATATATTAATTATCCTAGATTATATTTATTTTAATATTTTTAATAACAAAATTTGAAATTTCCATTAATAAAATAATTACAACATTAGTATTGTGAAACTATTTAACATACCTATTTTTGGATAAATATTAAAAATAAAATACCACAAAGAATATAATTATTCTATAGTTCAGATTAATATTCATAGTACAATATATTTTTATGAAAATCCATTATTAAAAATGATAAATTTATTATAACATGAATGTGAAAACATTGACTTCATATTAAGTAAAATATTATAAATGTCAGAATCTTGTCCGTATGGCTAAAAATTGTCAATAAATATACCCTTGGATTATTATAGTATATATATACTTGACCATTAATATTTTTTCAATTGTATTGGTATTTTAATGGTTATTATCAGTTTAATTAAAATTATGTTGTTGATTTTTCATCAATTAAATAATTTTTGCATCATCATTTTATAAGCTTTTAAGGTAATTATTTATATCCTAAAAATAAAATATAAATTAACATGAAAAAAATTATATTTCAAATGAGTATTTACAATCAATCTTAAATTCTATAAAACCTTATATTAAAAATGGTATAGTTATTAAAATTTTAGTAAGGCATGTCTAACTTTTCTTTAATTAAAATATATTTAATTTCTTAAACTCATCCATTTAGCTTTAAAAAATATCATTTCTACCAAATAATTATTTATGTTTAAAAAAAGTCATCCAATTTTTTTGTAACAAGTGTTAGGGTAATTGTATAATATTATTTTTACCTAAAATTACCTTATTTACCTTTTCACCATATTAATAAAAAATTATTGAAGTTAATTTTAAAAATGGAAAAAACTATAAGAAATTTATTTACCTAATTTGGACCCACTAATTAAAATAATGGAATCTAGTTGTTAAAATTTAAAACATATAAGTTTCATTAATTAATTTAATATGATTCCTATTGTCGGAATTAGAAAACGAGTTTTAAATGTTAAAATATTGCAAAAGATTGAAATGATTCAAAATCTAAAGTCAATGTGAAATTAATTCTCCTGAGCTAAATTATATTAAATGATAAAAATATAATCTATTCATACTTTAAAACCATTAAAATATATAAGTTAATAATATAAAGTATTTCGATTAAAAAATTTGTTTTCAAATAAAATTTAGTATATTTGTACTATTCTTAAAAAATATAAACAAGTTAAAAAAATACAAAAAATTCATCCCAGTAAGTTTTTATATCTTGATTCTAAATAAGAAGTTAATTTTTTCAAATATAATATAAAATACTTTCAAAATCATGATTTAAAATGGGTGTTCCATCAAAAGCAGGAAAAACTACATTTTTTTTGCAAAATACTTCTTTTGTCCAAAAAATTTAATTTGTTATTATATCATGTCTAGAAAAAATATAAAATAAATTTAAACATTATAATGAAAATATTAAATATATATTTGACTAATAAAACCCATAAATAGTTATTTTATTATTTTATAAACTTACTTATTTTCATTTATATTGTTTTGGAGAAAAACAATACCTTTTATTTGAAAAGGGTTTTATTTTCATATAAAATTAATTTAAAAAAAAATAATTAATTATATATACATGCGTAAATAATATTTTAATAATTAAGTTAATATTTTTCATCCACACCATTATAATTTTATGTTATAATGTAACATAATAATATTCAGTTTTTTCTTAAACTCTGTCATTCGTGAAATGAATTCTGTCCAAACAACATGAAATTGTGTGAAACACATGCAATACATAGTGTTCCATATACTGGAAGATAAGATGGTGTTTCATATAGAACAATATTATCATGGTGTATATTACATAAAAATACATCAAATAAATTAAAATTATCTATCTCATAAAAATTTCAGGGCGTTACATTATCTATTAATAATTATTCAACTTTATGGAACACTTATGAATGTACATGTTATGATTTATTAACACAGTTAGTTATCAAAGTAATTTGGTTACGTCATTTCCATGTGAAGCATTATTTATGGGATAAAAAAGTGAACTTAATCAATAATGAGACACTGTCAACCCAGTGTTGTTATCTAAATAGTTAGAATTTACTTATGCATTTGCATGTTTTAGGTTACTACAACTTCCCTATGATTACTTGATATTATGATATCATGTTCTTTGTTATATCCTCCAATATGAATGTTACTAATTAGTATCATTTATGACATCATGTTATTCAATTTCACTCACATGATATGCCTCATAACCTTGTGCATTCCCATTATTGGATTTATATCCCACCACTTTTTATACATTCATCAGGTTATCAGATATAGTTTTAGTATCTCAAAAGGACATAAGAGCTCATTAAGGAGGTCAAAATAAAGATTTTATTTTTTAGTTTCTATTGATGTATGAAGAACCCATTATTCCAATGACACTAGGACTCATGATATTTGTGATGAATATGCTAAATATTATTGTTAAAAATTATGTAACAAAATGTGTAAAAGGATTGGGTAACTATATTTATCCATGTTATATCAACTATTTTTTCCATTGACTAATGTAACCAAATTAATGGGTAATAAATGAAAATTAATTATCTATATGGGGTTAATAAGGTAATTCAACAGTACAAGGTAGATGATATATGTTCATGATAGTGTTCTTACTATGTTCCTAATAATAAATGTGAAGGCACAAGAACTAATATTTGATTTTATCTAAATGAATTGGTTCAACTCATGGTGAAAAACTCAAGATTATGAGTCCAATGCCTATATTTTCGTTTATTTGTTTGTCTAATTTTATAAACTCAATTAAATCCATTCTATAAAGTGTTATTTAAATAATTATAACACCATGTAATAGTTATATTTTAAAATCAACATCACACTACCAGTAATGAGTAAGAAAATCCTAAATAAATATATTTTCATATTATTAAACTATTGGAAAAACATTAATGTTTAGTTTCTCCGAAAACATTTTTTTACAAATTCCACTCAATAAAAGGAAGTAAGTGACATATAATATAATTAAGTGTAACATGATTTACATGTGTATCATCACCCAATTATATGATTATAAGTTGATTCAGAATATAACATTTCACTTACCTACCTAATAAATTGTTGTTGGTATTATGAAAAAACATCCAATACATGAGATAAAACACATAAAATTCAACTATATAGTAAATTATATAACATGAAGGAAGAATATTCAATTGAAATTTTATCATAGAAGAGTTGTAGATGTGGGACTCCATCATAATCTTAAAAGAAGTTCTCAAAATCAATTTAATATCAAAATGTTCATGTTGTGATGTGATACTCATAGTATATTCTTGAGATATATAAGAGTGGGTAGAACCTCTATTTCAATTTCTAGAGTGGATGATAATTATACCATTAACCTCTTCATTCAGATGACCCACTTAATCAGTTTTGATCTCATAAACCTTTTATTTTTTCCATTTATCAAAGAGGCTTATGATATCTATTTTTAAAATTGATCTTTTGTTTAGTGTGGTAATTAGAATAATTCCTATAAAATTTGTAATTTAATAATTATATTGTATGTTATATATTTTTTAAAACATTCATTAAACCCATATATCCTCATCAATCGTGGGATAATGAACTTTTTATCCCGTTTTAGACAATTTACCTATCCCTTAGAGAAAATTACCCCATGTTTCTTCCCAAAATTACATCTTGAATTAGTATTATTATTCTCTAATCCATGGGTTTTATTAATTAAATATTATAAAAATACATTGTTTTATTATTTTCCCCAATACCACAAGCGAAATTATTTCTGAAATCTCTATTTATATCTTGATAGAACATCAAATGATTTTTCAATAGCTATTAATGTGTCATACTAACAATCACATTAAAATACATGTTCATAATAAACTATTGAATCAAAAAAATTTATGGTTGATGATAAAACTAGAACTGAATCATTTAAGTCTGGTGAAATTTCCCTCATAAGTACAATTGGATTTATCATCCTTCTACTTCTATATGTGTAATTCTCTTACATTGTTAGTATAAAGAGTTTGAGGAAAATAGATTTTTAATAATACCTTATTAATAAGTTTTCATTAAATGGATTCAATTTTTTTCCTCTTACCTAATATACATGATAATAGTACATCATTGATTCACTTCATATTCAAAACAATATATTGAAAAAAAATTCTCATTATCTGGGCATTGTAGTTCAGATACAATATTTTTGATTGGATGTTGTATTTCGTAAAAATTAAGGTGTTTTATGAAGTGCTAAATTATTCGGTATTTTTTTCTTAAAGGAAAACTTAGACCAGTAATATTTTTCTCATCCTTCATAGATCTTAGTTTTATTGATATTATTATTCATATCTTGCGAATGATGGAAGAGAATTGTAATGCGGTTTTTAACCACACAACTATTCCAATTTGATTTCTCATATGAAAAATCATCAAAATTACCTTCCCATTAATTTGTAACATGGTTCCTCTTAATTATAGTCATTTCCTTAAACTAATAATCATAATTATATTACGAATAATAAATAAATATAGGGAAAATACATATTATAATTTAAATTATTTCTAAATTTTCCAAAAAATTCACACCTTCTAAAAAACCCATGGAATTATAGGTTTTAAAATAAAATATATTCAAATATATTCATAATGATTTATATATATTATAATAGTTAATCCGATAGTATCCTACTAAAGTGAAAAATTGTATGGGAAGTTAATCCCATTAATTTTTAACTATTTTAATATCGAGTTAATACTCAACCAACCCCTTTTAGGGTTAATATTATTATGTTAATTTGTAAAAATATGACATACAACTTTTCATATAGAAATAATAATTTCATTTAATGGATAACATGCACTCTATAATTTCCAAAACAAATAATGTTTTCCATTATTTAGGATTATCTTTATGGTTTTTTCAAATGGTCTATACTCTTAAACAAAAAATAACTTAACTAATCTAAAAATATACCAATACATTCCTTTGATAAAAACAGTGGAACCCTATACCCACATTTAAAATTTTGTTTCATAAAACATATACTTCAATCGTAGGTTTTGAATCCAACTAATACCACTAAAGCATCACTTACATATATATTACATCATTTTTTAGTAATATTATATACATCTCCCAATATGAAATTGATGATAAATATAGATGTTTAGTGTATTTGTGGAATATATACATAATAAAATTATTTATTAAGAATCTAAATCATCCCTGACAATAACTCACCATATATGTTACCTTTCCATACTCATATTATATAATACCATTCATCATAACATTGCAAATTGAAAAACAAGAATGGGTGATATCAAATTATCAATAATGTTTAATGTGGGTGATATAAATCAAATATCACATGTTTCTATAATATAAACATAATTTTATTAGAATTTAAATGATTTAAATTAATTTTATACCTAAATGAATAATAATTAATTCCCGAGACAAGGGAAAAGGTGTCTAACAACATAATACATGGTTCATATGAGTGTATAATATCAAATAATAATGATCCATGAGAGAAATACATAAGAAAAATAATATGACATATGTGTGTGGGATATAGATAAGAATTTTATTCATATTTAAAGAATATCCACAAAGGCATTCATATCTTAATATGTTTTGTTAAAACCATGTTTTTACCATCATATCCTTGGGAAAACCACATGTGTCCAATGATGGCCTTATTCTAACAACATAGGTACCCATTGAGAAAAGGAAATATAAAATTTTACCAAATTAATTCGAGGTATATATATATTAATAATCCCACATGTCAAATTAGAAATTCCACATATAACTATGGAATAATATCATAAAATATTCACTATTTTATCCTAGCTAAATTACCACATGGGAATGCAATATGAATAATGAATAAATGATTAAAACATAATATTCCAAATTTATCCAAAGGATGATTGTGTATTTTACAATATGAAATTATCCTAACTATAATATATGGAATGATAATGAATGTTGACATAGATGAAAATGACATTTTTATATGATGGAATAAATCATGTTGTAAAATATCAATGAATAAAAACCTTATTTTCTAAACAATATGGAATTTAACTTATATAGAAAAATTATAAAAATATGAAATATAACATTCATAAATTAGAATCCTGATTATGGAGAAATAATATATTCACCGAGAAATTATAGAAAATTGAATCTTTTTTCAGAATTACACATCTAGATGAAATTTAAAAAATATTATAAAAATTATTTAATTAAACTAAAAAAGTAGAAATTTAATTTAATAAATTAAGGAATCATGTTTGTTGATATTCATAAAATTAATTAGACAATGAGGAGGAATATTCCATACAAGAAAGTGGTTTGATGTTAAGTTTCACATACAAGCTTCACATCAAGTGATTATGTAGAAGGAAAATTGAAATTGGGTTAGATCATGATAAACCATAATAATAAAAAAATGAGAACAAAATGGTATCAGATATATTTAAAACATAATTTTCTTAATAATGATTTTTTCCATAAAAACAATATTATAAAATTATATTGGAGATAATACCTTATAAATTACATAACACTTGAACTAAAAAGCAATTTAAAAAGATAAATTTTGATTAATTTGTAAATTCATCCAATTTCATAAAATTCATGCAAAGAGAAATACATAAGGTACTACATAAAAAATATAAAAACTAACCAATAGTTAAATGTCATATTTCTTAATGTATGTGATTTTTGGGAAGAAAAACCCTTAAATATTTCACGATATATTGAGGAATGAACTTTAACCTTTTCATAATAAATAAAACAATAAAAATAATCCATTATAGAAAATTATTAAAATTTATTGCCTTTTATAAAAATTATTATCATCATTCATTATTTTTTTCTATTAATGGTTTATTTACAACAATGGATAAAAGTAATTTCAATTGTTTTGAACTTTTTTTCTAATAGCTATGTCAGAAAATTATGCGATATGAAGATAAAAATTCAATGATTATAAATGATATAGAATTCATTTTGATTCAACTATTTTTTATATTCATGTTCAATTCATGGAAAATATTTTCATTTTTTGTATAATTGAGATGAGTGATGAACTTGTTTCAGATAATTTAGCCATATTAACTGATTACATTATAATAATCTCTAATTTTTTTACAATTCTCTTAAAAAATAGTAAATGAAATATATTACTCCCTACTGTTACATATTTATATATTCATCAAATATATTTTTTAAATATCCACATATATATTCTAGAAAAAAATGACTCTACATTAATGCATTAAGACACACATTCACAATAATGAATTTTTTCATCCGTATAAAACTAAGGAGGTAGAAATAAATTTATCTTTTCAAAATATTACTAATTTTATATCTATTATATTTATTAAATTTATAATACCTTTGATAAATCCATGTTGATTTGAATAAAAATATAAAATGTCTCTATTAGAGGGTTTACTCCGCAAATAACATGAGAAATGTTTTCCTTTATCGAATAGTTATGATAAACATGGATAATGGTTGTTCTATTAATATAATAACATTTATGAATAATAATTATACTAATATAATTAGTTTATTATTTCGATTATAGGGTTATAAAAGGGATCAACAATATTTTTTAAGACAATTTGGCTTACCGGTTGTATTGGTGGGCCCATTTACTGGTGGAAAATAGGGACATCATCCTAGAAATAAATGTAATGTTTAGCTATGAGTTTATTTTTTTAATGGTTTGGTAAGGAAGTGATTGTATGAAATGTGGATATGACTTTTCATATTACAAAATATCATCAATATAGAATATTTTCCATGTAATATATACTATATTTTATCCAATTATTTTTCACATTTTTACCCTCACTAACCTTGAATGAAAATTTAAAATTTAAATTATTTTTTATCTAAAAATATAAGATAATCCAACATAAAAAAATTAAAGGGTTGATTCTAAAATTGGTCTAAATTTAATTATATAAAATCTCTACATTAAATAAATATTTTTAAAAAAATTAAAATAATAGAATTTACAAAGACCTATTTTTATAGAAAAAAGAATATTTATACATTAAATGTTTTTAATTATTATTTATAATATATATATAATTATTTTAATGTTAATATATTATTAAAATATAAAATATATTTTATTATAATTTTAACATAATATAATTAATTTCATGGTATGAAAATATGTTGTACAGAAAATGATTATCATTATAAAAAAATTATAAAATGGTCATATTAGTTATTTAGATACATGAAAATAATTTTATTAATTAAATTGTTTTAATAATGACCTTCACTTTTAATTATAAAAAAATTTCATAATTTATTTATCTTTATTTACATTCTCTAATTAAATTAATATATTATAATTTTTTTATCATGATTTTTTTGTCTAGGGTTTCATGTGATACATGATATCAATCACATAAATTTTATTTAAGAGAAATATATTGTAAAATATTCAATTTATATAGTATTTTCATGCCAGAAGTCCCAAAAATGGGAAATAAAAACCCTATATTTATTGAATTCAATTTCTGTAGGATATGGATGACAGCTCTGTGAAGTCCAAACCTAATATACAATCCAATTATGTATTTTATCATCCAAAAATATTCTTTAGGATCTTATATAACCCTACTTACTAGGGAATGTTTCATTTGTAAATATCATTTATTTTTAACAGATTTAATATCCCCTATGAATAAATCCTCATGACTACATATTCCTTTTAAAATCAATTACAATATCCATAGATAGTAGATATTCCAAATAAGTTTGGTCATCCTCTCTCTAACTTCATATTAACTAGTAATTATATTTATTAGAAAACAATTCCTGATAAAATAATAACCAACACAATGGGAAAATCACCATGATCTAAACTAATTATAATTCTCAATGGGCCACATTATCAGTGAAATAAAAAAATCAGCATACTGAAATATTCCAATTTTGGTCAACTAGACTGGGTATCCTCGGATTATGTGTCAAACTATCTAATGTTAGCCTCTCTTCACATAATGCTACACTTTGTTTGAGTATAAACTACTAATAATAGATCATGGACACACAACCATAATGAAAAAATTGTCCATATCATAAAACCTTAAAATATTTGGTGTGCTCCATTATGTGGCATGAAACTACACGTTTTATGATTCATATACTAATGATACATAGGATTCCATTTTCATGGGTCTAATTCCTATTAATCAACTCATACAACCATGAGATCATGTGTCCCTATGCAACAAGAATTGTGGTAATGATTAAATTTTTTGGCCAGTTAAGGGACTAGATATTGAAAATTAATTTCAAATAGGATTATGATCTTTTTAAGACATCATATTATTGATTTTAGATATGGAATCTATCTGAGAATATTGGATGAATATTCTAGGTAACTTTTAATGAAATTCTAGGTTACTGGACTGGGCTTGTCTACCAGTGGAAATCATGAGGATGAGAGAGCATATTGGATCCACCAGTTAGTTATTAGACCAATATTGACTAATATTTAGTATTTAGTGTTGTAAAAATTACCATTTTATATATAACATTTTAGTGGTAGCCCTGACTTCCCTCTCATTTTAAGAAACAATCAACTCTCTCAAATAACCTCTTTCCCATTAAATCCCCAATGATTTCGAGATTTTTCTTAGTGATATATAGCGATTAAAGGTAGGTATATTCCTTTGTTTCCCTGCTTTGATTATCTTCATATCTTCTTTATTATTTTGTATTTATTATAGTAGGGATCTAGAGTAATTACAATAGAGAATTATGGAATCGGCTTGATACGATGGGTAGGTGGTACATCCTTACAAAAGGATATCCTACGACAAAATATGTTTAAGAACCGGTACATAATAATTACATATTCTATAAATCATATTATTAATATTTGTAGGAACTTTTTGGTTTGGAGTTTTAAAGAATTTGGAAGAACAATTTTATATTAAACTCATAGATTACATGTGGATATATATACTAAGTATTAATTTTTTTCATAAATAAAAAATCATTAAAATAAAATATGATTTCTTTTCATGATAGTTTTCATAATTTTATTTTTGACCTCATTCATTATACTAATATTTATTATACCTAGTGAAAAATATTTTAATGCTTTGGATGAGAACAAAAATAACCATAAGGGACATAAAAAATAAATGATATTGTTAGTCTACTAAAAAATCCTTAAAATATTTTTTTAAAAACACATATTTTTACCAAGAAAAATGAATCATGTTGTCATAAATATATTTATATTACCTTTTTAAAATCATAATACTTCCATGACCACTTATTTGGAAAAATATAAAAGTATTTTTGCTACCTTGGGAAATTCTAATCATAAAACCCTTACAGAAACCTTACAAATAGAATAACCATTTGGTTGACTTCCATATCCAAAGTACACAATGAATTGGAACACCATCTCAGAGCACTCATCATATATGCGATAAGTAGGTCACCCGGTTTAATATGGGTGCACCCATTTCAAATAATTTCCAATGACCAAATCCGAAATAAGTCCTTTGGAATCTATTTTATACCAATCTATAAAAATATTTTGAATATAAAAAATCTATTTTCCTGTGAAATCACATTTTAAATCGAAAATATTGTCACATAAAAATAAAACCATGAAAAGAACTGTGAAAACAAATAAGTGGAAAATTAAGGAAATAAAATTTCATGAAATTATAAAATTCAATTCATTAAAAATATGTTAAAAACATTTATGTTTACCTTTTTAAAATTGACTCAAATAGGTACTTCAAAAGAGGATTTTTAAAAGAAATTACTTTACATAAAACCATTAAAAAATTCCTTTTTTGAAAACATATGACTGAAATTAAAAAATTTATTTTTAAAGATTCATATAAATATAAATAAATTCACAAAATGTTTTTAAATTCTTTTTCATGAAATATAAATATTTTTTATGCAAATCATTATAAAAATTTAAATGAGGTTTTTTAGTTAAAGAGTCTCTTACCTTGTGTTTGAATACATTCTTCACATTAACTTAATGTCGTGGATAATAAATATTAATTAATTAGTTTATTAATTAATAACCTATTCTTTGTATATTTTATTTATTATATTTATATTGAATTTCATTTATCTTCATTTTATGAGTTAAAAAGAGAAAAATCGTTGTTCCTAGAGCATTTGATTCACCGTTTAATGGTCGGTTAACTTGTGTAGATTTGGGGATATTTATGTAAAATAAGAATAGTACTCCCAAAGTAATATTATATGGTATTATTGTACATATATAATTTTAAATTCACCCATATATCATTTTTCCTTATAACGTGAGGATGATTCATTTGATAAAACATTTACAACGATTTTTTAATTCATTTTGGTGGTTTTTTCGAACAAAACAAATTTTTTTCATTTAATTTAATTTAATGTATATAGATTGAATATAGAACATGAAATATGTTAATTAATACTTATTAAATTATTATTTAAACATTATAATTGTATTATGACCATCCTTGGTGGTGGTAACAAAAAATGAAAACTTACTATCCATGGAGATGGTTATCCACAAAAATTTGGAAAATGGTTATATTTCATTGAATAAATGTATATGAGAAAAAGTATGGATAAAAGATATTAAATTGGAAATATGAAAATTTCCTATATTCATGATACTATATTTATAATTCCTTGATGGACCAATGAGATAAATCTAAGGTATAAGAATAAAATAAATTAAGGGAGGTGGTTTGAGGGAGTTATATCTTAAATGTCACATCCTATCCCTTAAGAAACATAGAATTGGTATTTTTGTGATCATAAAAAATATAGAATGTGGATATGCTAGTGTATTATAGAGGTTTTCATAGGATGGTCAAGATAGAAATCTCATAGTAGATAAATAAAGTGAAGGAATGGCTACCCTTATACAATTGAGTTGAGGGGCACTTTATGAATTTCTCAAAATATTAAAATATAATAAGACTATTATAGAGACAAATAATTTCAAATAGACCTTAAATTATAAAGGGATGTAATTTAAAACTATATATATTTTCAGGTATGGTCTTATTTAATATTTTCATTATTTTATAATAATTTTATAAAATATTATATTCATGAAATATCAATATTTTCAAGTTTAATTTTATTCATTACTATGAATTTAAAAACATCAAATAAGATATTAAAATTTGAACGAACTATTTTAGTATTTTATATAAATTTCATATTTTTATATATAATCCATTGATCACCATTAATATCTTAATTTTTATTTTTTTAGTATTTTTAATATTTTATATTTCAAATTTCCATTAATTTAATAATTACTTCATCGTCATTGTAAAGACCATTAAGATAATTTTTTCTTCCCAAAAATTTAAATATAAATTATAATGGTGAAGATTAATATTATATAATATTATATAATATTTATGGTAAAATGTAGCTTCTAGATGATCATATATTAAAAATGTCATACTTATTAAATACATTAGTGTCAAAATTTTGACTTTTCCTAAAATAAAATTATATAAGGGAATTAATGTCAAACAATTGGCTACAATGGGTCATAAATTAGACACTTTGATGATTTCGGTAAACAAATACTCAAAAAAAAATTCAACATTGTTTTAGGATAATTTACTAATCGTTATCATATTATGTTTACCCTTAATTACTTGTTTAACCCTTATATGTGGTAATAAAAATTACAAAGTTTAATATTCATATTTTTAAAAAAAATCTCCTATTTAACAAATTTGAAACTTTTGATTCCAAATATATTATTTTTTCTTAAATCATAACACATATGTGGAATAATATTATTTATAATTAGACAACAAAATTGCATCAAAAATTGTTTTTTTGAAAATTCCTCTTTTAAAAGAAAAAAAATCTTTACTAAATTAAAGTATAAATCACATTATAAAAACTATAATTGGATAATTTTTTTTCAAAATTAAATAATTAATATTTAAAACAAATCTATATAATAGTTTGACCATGTAAGTAAAATAATTGTTTTATAAAAACTAATATTTTTCACTTTTCATTGAAAAATCAGACATTTCAAAAAATTATCAAAATTTCACCATAGGGAAGTTTTGATATATTTATTTCAAAAATTAAATTAATTTTATCACATAAATTTTTTTCAATTTCCAGAAACTAATTATATTATTTATACATAAATATAAATACATATCAATTTTTGAAAAAAAATACATTTTTGATGAATAAAATGGATTTACTAAAAAATGGAATGAATCTAGAAAAAAAATTTCACTTATTTTAAATGAATTAATTAATATATTATCAATGATTGAAACAATTATATATTTCATAAGATCAATAATTCTATTCGTTTCTGACAATTTAATAGCTAGGTAATAATGGTCATATTTAAATAATAATATTTTGTTGTTCATTTATGCACAATGTGGCATATTTTATATGCTATCGAACATTGTATTTATTTTTAAATAATCTGGATGATACAATATTTATGTTTTCAAACATCATTTTGAGAAGCTATCCCTGCTGTTAATTTTTTAATTAGTTTCCTTCCATTGTATTAATATAGATATATAATTTACATTACAAGTCATGAATTTTTCCCTAATAAGGGCCAAGGACATATAATGGTCCCTTTCATGAGTTATCATCTACGGGCGTGATAAAAATCTTGGGTTCAGTTTTTCAACGATTTTAATAAAAAAAATGTAACCACTTATTAAGAGAGGTATTTCATCCTTAGTACTCATCTTATATTTATATCCATTTATTATTGTCCATGTTACCTGTGGCCTTGCAACTAAAAGAATTGGGATATTATAATTAAATTAAATTTCATTTTATAAGGTGGTAATAACTTAATTTAAATTTAATTTCTTGGTATGAGAAAAGTTCCATTTCTATTGGGCACCTGGTGCACTATGGGATGTCTTGGTTTCAAATGGTTATCATAGAAAATGATCGATCCTGGTGCTTTCAATTTATTTAGTCGAATATACGTAATTAACCAATATCCCTTACACGACCAACACGAGAAGTAAGGGTTTATTAATGAACAAAGAAAGGCCCCCAACGGCCATGATTTTTAGTAGGCGTAAACCCGCACAATCCAGAAACCATTAATCATGAAAGAAGAGAAAAACAGAGTAGCATCATTGGTCACAACCCTCCCCTTTATTATTTAGAATCCATTTATTATCTTCTTTAAGGGTTGGTTCATCCAATTCTACATAAGCAATAGCATACCCACCCCGCAAGATACTCTTAAAGGAGACATGAAGATGAAACCCTACTTGGTTGATCAACGATTAATGTTTTTATCCATGCCCTAGGAACAAGGGATGTGCGACTTGTAGGACACCGGCACAGGTGCACCACTTGTCTCGGTAACAAAGGACTTCAAACGCACATGGAAGAAGAGGTAAGTCAGCCAAAATGGAATAAGGGGGAAGAAGAAATTCTTCTGCGATACATAGATAAAGTCCTGTTGTCAAGGAATAATAAATTTGAATGCCTTGGAAGTCGGATCGTGGTTATGCCATGCGGTTGGGTGGTTACACACGACTGGATTAATTGTTATTTAATAGGGAGGTTTCTCAGGGTTTTTAGATAGTAATTATGGCTTAAAAACGGCATTGAAATGCTTCAAAAGTTTAAATGGTCCTAAAAGTGGGGTTACAGGGGTGGCTGCGTGAGAAAAACCCGCCAAAGATGGGTGACACCGATCGGTCGCGCCGATCGGGCGTGCCGATAATTAGCAAAGGATGGGGTTATGAGGGTCTGGGGAATTACATCATATACCTCTCAAACCATTATCACCCTCGAGAATCAAAACTAGACCTGGAGGGAGGAGGGGGGATCCGAACAACCACCTTGGAAGAAACCTCTTAGGAGTGAACCTCTCTGACATAGGAATATCTTATCTTCTAAACAACCACAAACGCCCTACCTCTCATTCCCCATTGCACTCAAAACAAAAGGGGCCAAACCGTCCGGTCCAGTGGTAGAGGGGTTTCCCTTCCTCCATGTTATGATATTAACCGCTTTAGGTGGAAATGACTCTCCCGCATGGGTTTAGGTGTATCTTCTTTAATTCATCTTAACTAGGGATCAGGTCATCCCCTCCCCATTATTTAGGATACTTCACACACACATCCGCAGAAAAGAAACTGCACATCCATAGCCAATGGGTAAGCATTACACAGTAATCGAGTACTGAAAAAAAAATGATAAAACTCTAAACAACTCAGGGTATTGGGCACAGATCTGCGCTTCCCTCTCCTAGGTACTTTCCTCAAGCCCACCATGTCTCCATAACACACGAACCAAGGGAATGGTTCACCCACGAACTACTTTCTCCTTACGATCCTCGATCTTGATTGGTCGTTCTATGAAGGCTGCATCATCTTGGATATCTAGACCTCCCTAGTTGAGGACATGTGAATCGTCATGTAGATATTGTCGGAGCTGGAACACATGGAATACATTGTGTATCCTCAGTAGCCGCGGTGGTAGTGCTAGCTGATAAGATACTTCACCGACCCGTCGCAACACTTCGAAGGGCCCGATGAACCTGGGAGAAAGCTTACATCCTCTGCCAAACCTCCGCTTTCCACACCGAAGGGAGTCCTTCAAGAATACGTGGTCCCCAAACATGAACTCCAAGGGTCTCCTCTTATCATCGGCAAGTGACTTCTGCCGGTCCTGAGACGCCTTCATCATCTCTCGTATAAGCTAAACCTTCTCTGTCGTGATCTGCACCACCTCCAGACCAAGAACAACTGCTTCCCCAACCTCAGTTCAACACACGGGTGAGCGACACTGCCTTCCATATAGAGCATCGAATAGAGCCATGCCAATAGTAGAGTGATGGATATTATTGTGGGTGAACTCTACCAGAGGAAAGTGTATCACCCACGATCCCCCAAAGTCCAGAATACATGCCCGCAGCATGTCTTCCAAGGCCTGGATGGGGCGCTTTGTCTTCCCATATGTCTAGGGGTGGAAAGTAGTGCTAAGACGTAGTCAGGTGCCAAAAGCATGCTGCAATACCCTCCAGACTCGTGAGGTGAAGCGTGCATCCGAGTCTAAGAATATGGAACTTAGAACTCCATGAAACTGCACTACCTTGTCCACATACATCAATGCTAGAGCCTCCACTCCACTTGACTCTTTAATTGCCAAGAAGTGAGCCGACCTCATCAACCGGTCCACTACTACCCAGATGGTGTCGCAACCTCCTTTCACCTTGGGTAGTCCCGTGACGAAATCCATCGAGATGTCGTCCCAATTCCACTCAGGGACATCTAAAGGTTGCAACAACCCACCTGGAACACGGTGTTCAACCTTCACCTACTGAAACACTAGGCACTTGGCCACAAACTCTGCCACTACCCGCTTTACTCCGGGCCACCAAAAATGTCCCTTCAGACCCTGGTACATCTTGGAAACTCCTGGGTGCACTGCTAGGTGTGAGTTGTGGAACTCATTAAGGACTTGGCCGTACATCGCCTCTGGAACAAAAAACTTTTCTCGGAAAAGCATCTGGTTCTAACCATCCTCTGTCCACCCTTTCGGAGCATTGCCCTGGACAACTCAGTCACACATCACATTGTACTCTGAGTCTCCCCACTAAGACTCCTCCACCTCACATAACAGAGAAGACTGTACTGTCATCTGATACATGCAACCTCTACCGCAATCCATCCTCGCATCCAGGTGAAGGGCAGCCAATTCCTCCATCACCCTCCAAGTGTCCGTCGACTCTCAGACTGCATCCCTCTGTGACTTCCTACTCAAGGCATCTGCCACCACGTTTCCTTTCTCTAAGGTGTAGGAAATCTTGATATTGTAATCCTAGAGGAACTCCATCCACCTTCGCTGCTGTATGTTTAATTCCTACTGGGAGAAGATATATCTCATGATTTTGTGATCCGTGAAGACCACAAAGTGTTCTTAGATGAGGTAATGTTGCCACAACTTTAGAGCTAACATGACCACTGCATGATCCAGATCGTGGGGGGTATAATTATTCTCATCAGGGCGTAGCTTCCTAGACCCATAGGAGATCACCCCTTGTCATTGCATTTACTCACATTTAAGGCCCTTCCCTGAAGGATCACAGAACACCTCATACGACTCCCCTTCTTCTAGTAGTCTCAGCCTTGGGGCACTAACAAATTTCTCCTTCAGATAGCTGAAGGCTACCTCTCACTGCTTGCCCCATACGAAAACCTGGTTGTTCTTGGTCAAGGTTGTCAAAGGTGCTGCAACTCGAGAAAATTTGGGTACAAACCTCTGATAGAAACCTTCCAGCCCAAGGAAACTATGGACCTCTGCCACGTTATTGGGTGTTGCCCAAGAAACAACCACCTCAACCTTTGATGGGTCTACCGCTAACCCCTGTTTGGACACTAAGTTCCCGAGGAAGTGTACTTCTTGTGTCTAGAACATGCATTTCGACAACTTCCCATAGATCTGGTGCTGTCAGAGGACCTCTAAAACCGTCCTCAGATGCTCTGCGTGGTCCTCCTCTGATATTGAATAGAGCAGGATATCGTCGATGAACACAACTACGAACTGGTCTAAGTACTCCTGGTAGACGGAGTTCATAAGTCCCATAAACACAGCCGGGGAGTTCTTAACACCGAAAGGCATGACCACAAACTCAAAGTGCCCATATATGCACTAGAAGGCCGTCTTCGATATGTCGCCCTTCTTCACCCTCAACTGGTGATATCTAGACCTTAGGTCGATCTTTGAGAACCATTCTGCTCCTTTCAGCTGGTCGAAATGATCGTCTATCCTCGGAAGAGGGTAGCAATTCTTGATTGTCACCTGATTCGACCTCCTGTAATCTATGAACAACCTGAGACCACCATTTGACTTCTTCACGAACAATACTAGAGCATCCCACAGTGACGCACTTGGTTGGACATAACTCTTTTTCATCAGATCTTCAGTCTGAATTCGCAAATCCCGTAGCTCCGAAGGTGCCATCCTGTAGGGATCCATCGAAATCGGACGAGCACGAGACTACAAGTCTATCCCAAACTCGATATCACGTCGAGGGGGTAGATCTGTTACCTCCTTAAGAAATATGTCCATAAACTAACTAACGACCCCTGGTACATCCACCATCTCAGCATCTACTGACTGTACTGACAGCTCGGATAACAAGGAGAGGAGGGGTTTCTCTCGCCTGCTGCCATTCTGACCATTCTGCTTGCCGGTGAAAGTAACACGCCGTCCACCCAAGTATAAGAACACAACCCTTCCTTATAAGCAGTCAATGATGGCACACACAAAGATCAACTAGTTGATGACTACGATGTCATCGTATGGTTGTATCTGTAGCATTAGTAGATCCCTGGCCGACTGGTGTGACCCTATCATCAGTGTGCATTTTCTACAATCATATAACAAGTCAGTCTGACCTCCGACTGGTGTGCCCAACACCAGGGAAAATGGAAGTCTCTCGACATCTAGACCCAGAGCACGAGCCAGATCGGGTGAAACAAAGGAGTGCGAAGCTCCGGTATCGAACAAGGTATAAGAAAGGGTACTGAACAAGCTAATCGTACCTCGAACAACCTCTGGTCCCATTGGAACTGCTGCCTCCACGGTGTGCAACTGTCCACGCCCAGATTCTCTGACCCTCAGCTATCGTCCCCCACCCCCGACCATGCCCTGGTCATGGTCCCTGTGGAGTGCCCTGAGGTCGCCCTCCCCCTGCAACATTGGCCCTCAGAGGATCAGGAGCTCGCTGCCCTTGCTGCTACTGGTGGAAGGGCCTCACTGGAAGCTGCTGTTGAGGCGGGTGCTGGGCATGTCCACCACTGCCTTACTGAACTTGATCCGGGCAATGATTCCAGAGATGTCCATGGCTTCCACAGACAAAACACCTCGTTCCTGGGCCCGAAGGGAAAGGGAGAGGACTGGGGGACCAGAACTGGAACTGTCGCGGCCTACTCCTTACTGGTCAGAACCTAGAGGGTCCTGATGCTGGAGGTCTAGTGATGACGAGCTTTCCCTATGACGGGCCTAGATGAATCCCCTCTCATGACACATCGCCCAGTATGTGTATCCTTTCCACCACCTCTGCCTTCTTATTTACCTCCAATTATGTCAGCAAGGTGAATGGGGTAACAATGTATTGGAGGGAGGGTCGGAGCGCCTCCTATAAACATCTCGCATGAGACTCCTCATCTGGAAAGAGGTCCATAGAAAAGTGGAGGAGATCCTTGAACTTGATCCCCAGATCCCCGACTAACATACTCCATTTCTGGAGGGAGAGTAGCTCCGGACTCTTTTCTTCCTTCATCATAGAAGAGAGGAATTCCACCCAGAACTCATTCTTGAAATCAACACATGCCACCTCAGCCTCTCTCATGTCCCCCTAGTAGAGCGTCCACCACTGACGCACTGCTCCCCGAATCTGGCCAATGGCCAGAGGAACCCAGAACTCGGTCAGAGCCTAGATCAAGCCAAAGGCTATCACCATATCCTCCAGCCATCCCTCTGTCTTCATGTCAGAGGCGCTGCCCTCGTACTTCCCGAGGGTCTGTCGCTAGAAGGCTCGAAGTGTCTTCTACCACTGATCACCCTCAGCCTCTCGATAATCCCTCTGCTGATCAGCCAAGTCAACCTCCTAGGCCTTGACCGCCCGTACAACCGATGGTCATCTTCCGGGTGCCATAGCTATAAGGTAAGCAAAGAATGCCTAAGCCCAAGTAGTGCAGAAGATTGTTCTTAAAACTTCTAAAACTTCTTATTTATTCCAAATTACCAAAACACCCCAGAAACACGAGAAGACAAGTCATTATGATGCATGTACCCTCCCTAGGGTCTCTACCCTACAATCAGCGTGGCCTCACTTGGTCGTTCGGTAGGTCTAGAGTCCTTGCATCAGATCACAGGGGGCCCTAAAATCTCGTGTCCAAGCCGGTCTTCCCTGGCATAATTCATGAACCAAGGTCACCCAACATCGTTGCCCTAGCATCCCATGCAATCCTCACTGTTCCAAACTACAGACTTTATCCTATCTCTCAACCTTGCCTCTGATACCATTTTTCACGACCCGCCTTCACCAAAAGGAGGAAAAGGCTAGAAGATTGTCAGGCCCTTCCTTATTTATGTTGAAGGAGAGATAATGACCCGCGAAACCCGCCTTCAATAGGTCCCGAGGTGGCGACCAACACCAAGGGCATAAAGTCACATAGTAAGTGGAAGGAATTACCCTTTTTCTTTTGATAGGATCGGGAGATAAGATAGTAAATCCCACAACACCAAAACTAAAAGTGCAAATACGACTGAAAAAATAAACCATTCCCACATGCATAATCAAAGGTAAAGATACAAGTTACAAAACTCCAAAGGTAAAAAGATATCAATAGAAAGGGAAACAACGACAGAAACTGCCCCAAAGGTCCAAGATAGTATGGTCCCGCATGATCCCTGAAGTCCTCCTGGAAACCTGAAAGAAGTTTTATATACATAGGGTGAGCATACAAGTATACTCAGTAGGGAAAACCAAAGACTCTCGTGCACATGTGGGGAGGCATACTAATTCCCTGTGACAAAAGAGATAACCAAGAACCTAAAAAAGGAAACTAACCACCCAAGCCTCACTAAGTCACACTCCCCAAATAACCCAAGTCAAGTAATATATAGTAATAGAACATTGATGTTTGTGTACCCCATGCCACTTTCCCACTGGTTATTGAAGACATCCTATGCATCAGACCAATCCCTCCATTCTCACCGCAGTCCCACTACCATACCCCACCCGCATGCACCTGGGCCCCGACCACACTTCCCGCCCGCAAACACCTGGGCCAAAACCACTAACCCACCTGAAGACACATGGACCACAACTGTCATATGTAACCATGCCTGCAAAAACCTAGGCTAGAATAACCACTACCACGCCTAAAGACACCTGGGCTAGAAGAACTACTACCACGCCCAAAGAAATCGGGGCCTCATCTTGAAGATACTTGGGAGACCACCTGCCCGCACACACCTGGGCCAACCACCACACTACCATGCCCGAAGATTATTGGGCTATCTATGGACTTCAGTCCATCACAGCCTGCCCGAAGATACTTGGGCTATCCAGGAAAGGGAGCAGAAAGGATCTAATAACTAGCCACTAATAGAAGTGTTGGAAAAAACACCCTCCCCCACGAAATGGGGGCCTTTGGAACTAAGTACTCAACTTGGGTGGGGCATGAATTAGTAACAAAAAAACTATATGTATGTATAGGTAACAAGCACTCACCCAAAACTAGGTTTTTCTTCAGCAAGCCAAAAGAACACACTCTACACTTGTGGCCAAGTCACAACTCGCACCAAACTAAAACCCATTTGTCTCGTCCTTGTTTTAATGTTCAGTAATAATGTTTAAATGAGTTTCTGCACCTACTTAGGCAACTAGAAAGCATAATCACAAGCCAAGGAAACTGTACAGTCAAACATCAATATAAACATTCACACTCGGTTCTCTTGTAAAGTAACAACAACTAAGAGATAAGTGGGATCCCTCGAAGTACTGGAACCAAAGAAAACCCCACAATTCAACCCTATGTCCCCAGGATCCAGGAGCCAAAGGTTTCTCAACAATAGAGAATCCCACCCCAATTCGTAGTATAATCAAGTAACCACACGACCTCAAATTCAGAACCAGCGAATCCATAACAACAGGGGATCCCATCCCCACCCACATCACTGAGAAATTGACCCATGAATGAAAAACAACAAAACCACTTCCACCAACACAAAGCAATCCCATGTCGGTATTTTCAGATTAAAAAGATTTAACACACACCATGATTCTAATTCCACTGTAATTTAACCGGGGTTATCACAGAAAAGGATCGCTCTTGGTGCTTTAAAATTATTTAGCCAAATATAAGTAATTAACCAATTTCCCTTAAAAAAAACACAAGAAGTAAGGGTTTGTTAATGCACAGAGAAAGACCAACAACAGCCATGATTTTCTGTAGGCATAAACCAGCACAATCCAGAAACCATTAATCATGAAACAAGAGAAAAACAAAGCAGTATCATCAGTCACACCCCTCCTCTTCGTTCTTTAGAATCCGTTTATTATATTCTTTAAGGTTTGGTTCATCCAATTCTACATAAGAAATAGCGCACCCACCCCGCAAGTTACACTGATTGGAGAGACGAAAGTTAAACCCTACTTTGTTGATCAATGATCGAATTTTTTCTCCATGCCCCAGGAATAGGGGATGTGTGACTTTCAAATCTCCGTTACAGGTGCACCACTTGACTCGGTAACAAAGGACTTCAAACGCAAAAGGAAGAAGAGAGAAGTCAGCCAAAAAGAAAGAAGGGGAAAGAAGAACATCTTCTGTGATACATAGATAAAATACTGTTGTTACAGAATAAGAAATTTGAACGCCTTGGAAGTCGGATCATGGTTTTTCCATGCGGTTGGGTGGTTACACATGACTGGATTAATTTCTATTTAATAGTGAGGTTTCTCAGGATTTTTAGATATTAATTATGGCTTAGAAACATCCTTGAAACGCTTCAAAAGGTTAAAAGGGCCTAAAAGTGGGGTTACAGGGGAGGCTGCAGGAGAAAACCCCGCCAAGGCTGGGTGACACCAATCGGTCTCGCCGATCGGTTGCGTCGATCGATCCCACCGATAGGTCTCACCGATCGGTCATGCCGATCGGTCGCCACGATCGGGCATGCCGATCGGTCCCACCGATAATTGGAAAAGGATGGGGTCATGAGGGTCTGGTTCATTACACCTAACGTGTTTCAGGTTTAGGTTATACAGAGACCCAATATTGAATTATTGAGAATTAAAAACACATGTGGCACTCGACATTGTTA
Organism: Viscum album; assembly: GCA_963277665.1. Taxonomy (NCBI): domain Eukaryota; kingdom Viridiplantae; phylum Streptophyta; class Magnoliopsida; order Santalales; family Viscaceae; genus Viscum; species Viscum album. The sequence continues at coordinate 1,280,936,837 of OY728131.1, forward strand.
TATGGTATGGTTGGGTGACATAGAAGGGGCTAATTATTATATTTTTCATTGTTTACTATGTATACGTGATTATCTTAGGGAATGAATTATTAAATATTCTTTGATGATGACATCACATTTCTTTATTTCTTGTTTTGATTATTTCTACCATATGTATTCTGATGTGTTTGATGACTATGATATTTGTTTATATCCATTTCTATTAGTACTTTCATGCAAGGGGGGGTTATTATCTTCAAAATATGACCCAAGAAACCTTTTTCAAGTCAACATTATTTATTAAATGAGGAGTTTTACCTAAATTAAGATAATGCAACCAGTTAGTAAATAGTTCAAAGTGATCTAGGCCAATGTGTTGCAAAGTTATATCAGATGATGTCTATGTTTTTCATTTTATTTTCGTTATATTAGGTAAATGAAATTATAATGTCACTGAAAAAATGATGGATATTAAACTGGTGCATCTTGAAAACCTTCTAAGTAATATTTCTAGGTTAATAGCATCTTGGGATAAGTTTTCTCAATATTCAGTGTAATGGTGATATGATTTTAGCCTTGTTGGACCTACATAATGTTTGTAAATGGTGTTTTTTTATTTTTGGCTCCTGCATCACTGGAATGAAGAAATATATAAGAATTTAGATCATGGACCATATTTGAAAGTGGTATCACATGCATCATGTTTGGAATGTAGGACACAAATGACATATGAGTCTTCTAGTGTGATTTTCATCACTAAAGACAGTTTATAAGATAGTTAATGTGCCAAAAATAACTCATACAATTTTTTTTAATATGTTCTTGGTAGAATTATGGCCAGATAGAATTACATGAATATATTTCATTGAGATGGTAGGTGATGTGGATTTATGAATATATTCTTAATGATGAGGAATACAAGGTTGTCCCTTATGTGTGGAAGTTCAGTGACACTAGTTGGTTGATACAAGAAATAGATTACCTTATGATGACCATTTTAGGTCTAAATATACTATCTATGTCTTGAAAATATAACCCCCATTGTTTGGTATTGGTTATGTTTGGTTTCATATTGTTCTAGTAAAAACATATTAGATATTTTCCCATATATCTTCAAAAAACATTATAATTTTCCAATTTAAGTGACAGTGGTGAACAAGACATAGTTTATGGAGGGAAAATGTTCTTCTATATATATGTATGAACCCGTATTATATTTTATATTATAAATTGTTTATTCCCAAATGATTATTCCAAATAGAATCATTTTCCTTGTCGGTTGAGCATTGACTCATAACTAAGAAGATTATTTTATCATGTGATGTTAGTTATATATATTTTGTGAGTCACTAGTGTGGTTGTGTTGTAATATTATTTATTGGGAAATATTTCATGTTGTAGTAAGTATTGCCCAATTAGCTATGAAATTCATTGAGACATGGGTTATAGGGCTAGGAGAAAAACAATTTGATCCCTGAGAGAGGAATCATACTTTAAAGAGTTGGTTCTTAGTTTTATGTGAGGGTAACCTGTAAGAGGGGTTAGACTAATATTTTTAATTCCATAGATAAAGAATATATGGGTAGAAGATTCATGATAATAAACTATTATATATGAATTTTAACCAGGTTTATTTAATAGGAATGGTTATTTTCAGTATGGGCGGTGATGAAAATCGATTTTATTGACGATATTTTTGGGTATCAATGTTGGAATTTGATGTAGGATCAATGAGATTATGGCCCCTGCTAATTTTGGATACATTTCCTTATGTCAAATATTTTTTTAATTGATACGTGAATATAATTTAAAATGATTCGCATGTTGGTGGGTGATTAGGTGATTGACATTGGAATTAGTAAAGTTCCCAACTTTTGATTGAACTGATGATGGTACTACATGTTATATAAGACTAACATGACGAGTAACATGGTAAGTGGTTCGGTAAAGTAATCCTAATTTTTATATTATGTTGATCATGGGATAATGTGTTTTTTATGTGAACATGTATTATGTGGTCATACATTGTTACTTTTGAATAGAATTAGACAACATCAGTCTCGTCTGTGTGGTGCCACTGAATTATGAATTGGTGAGAGGATGTGTGGGATCCAAAGACTAAGAGTCCTAACATAATGCTAATAAACCTAAAAAACATTGGTTTTGAATAACTATTTTATATTTACCACCATAATAAAGGATTCATTGTAGTGAGGATGCATTTTCGGTATATGATCGATCCAAGATACTTATACGGCTTAGGTATTGACATTATCGAGAGTGTGGATTCGTAGGATCAACACATTTGTGATATTGGGATCAATAAGGAATATCCCTTTAGGATAGAGGTTATCACGATTCTAGAATAGGAATTGTTGATGTGTGTCCATCCTCAACTATTGTGCATGGTAACAAATGAATATGGTATGTTTACATTAGGATATTAATCTAGTGAATTGAAGATAAGAACATTCATATGATGTGGAGTATGATTTCATTCATGGTTTTATGAAACATGTTCTTATGGGTGTTAGGATGTGTGAATCTTATAGTCATAAAGTCATTTTTTTCTAGAGATTTAGGTGATAAAATGGGTATGGGTTCATCTTGACTCTTTTAGGAATGTCATATATAACCCCAATGTATGAAGATATGTGGAATGTGGGAATAATATTTGGTCTTGGGATGAATTATAGTGATATAAAAATGATCGTATTAGGGTGTGTTGGTTCCCTTAATGCAGTTATTGAGACACTAAATTTTGGACCCCTTAAGGATTCAACAATGGTAATCTCAGCAAAAGGTTGGTACGTAATTCATTGAGTGTTTCTGTATTATTACTTGATTTCATTAGGTGAAAAGGAATCAAGATCCAATGATTTTAAATATTTCTAAAGTTATTGTAGGGAATTTTGAGATTGGTCACTCAGAGGATGTATGGTTTTTGTTTTCATGTTTAATTAGATTTGGTAGGAAAGAACCAAGTTCTGCACATCATATTATACTTAAATATAATTATTTTAGCATTGGAATAGAATTTTCAAGTATAGGCTGACATGATCGATATTTTTTATGGAGAACTAGTATGAATCCATTTAGATAGGTGATGAAATGAGAACATGTATCCTCATTTAGCTAATTTATTTTTATGGGTTGAGGAACAATGTGATAGGAACCATGCCTAAAATGTCATCATCCAACTATGAATGATTATTTACTGGAGATTAAATTGGAGGGGGAACTCTTAGGCTCAAAATTGGTTATTTATTATAGAGGTTATACATGTAGTCACTATAAGAATGGTGATTGAATTAGAAGATACAACATCACCCCACATGTTTGATGGACTATATGGAGAAACATCTCAGTGACTTAGTGATGATTTTATATCAAGCTCTCATTTTAGTGGTTTTTTCTCTATTTTATCAATGTTTCTTTATAAGGGAACGTTATTTGTTTTGATTTTGAATAATTAAAAGGGATTTGGAATTTAGTTCAATTTGAGGTAGAGATTAATTTTTGGATGACCGCTAACAGTCCATGAGGATAAAAAATTCTATGGTGGGAAGGTTCTAAGATCTTGAGTCTATTCGGGATTAGAATTTTATTAAAAATTTAAATTTTTATCTATTTGAGGGGACATATTTTTATCAATGGTTTTGTATTGAATTATATCAATTTTATCACCTAAATATATTCAGTTCAAACATTTAATATTTATCTAAGGAAATGTTAGGGGGATTGGGATACACCAGGAGAAGGACAGTTCAAGTGGGATACAGTCACTATATCATTCAGCCACCAACTTGTTTCCATTTATCCATCAACTATCAGGTGGGAATTATAGGGCGGAGTATAATCATCAGATTAAATTTTAATGGGGTAATAACCATCCATCACTCATTTTTTTGTTCACAAAAAGCCCTCTTACACCCTTATTTCCCTTTAAACCGCATGGATTTGGGTTGTTTTTTTAAAAAAATCGAGCAATTTGAGGTTGGTCCCTTCGTATATTTCAGTCCTTTAATTCCTCTTTATATTATTTGTTTTATTTTATTTTTTTATGAAATAGGTCTTATAGATTATTATGAATGGTAATTGTGGAACTTTCCCTATAAGATGGACCTTTGATGTATCCAAGAAAAGGGAATCCATAAACAATATCTTCATGTCGCCGTACATCATTTTGATGAGTTCTGTTTCCAAGTGATATTTAAAAAAAATTTAAATAAATAAAAAAAATTTAAAAACTTATTGATATAAAATGTTCATGCATTTTAAAATTAAGAATGGGGGTATGTGATGGGTCACTCTAGGTTTATTGGTTCTCGTTCTGGTAGAGTATAACCACCCAATGAGCATTTCATCTATAATTCAATAATGTTTTAAAATATATTAAAAATACAAAATCTATAAGATGTTGAAATAATTTATTAGTAATGGTTTGTTGTAAATTATTTTACATTATTTTAGATAGTAGTTATTGTGGTTTGATAAGAGGCATGGGTGTATTCTGGTAGTAGTAACTAGATACTAATTAAATTGGAACAAATTTTCAATATAGCTTGGTGAACCATGGTTCTCACCATATGGATTAATGGATTTATGTACAATATATTCATAAATATTCCCTAACACTAAGGTAGTTTTCATATTATTATTAATTTATTGTCACTAACAAATTTTATAATGGAATAACTAAAAATAAAACCCTTGCACCGAAAAAATTTCCAAGACTGTTGGGAACCTGGTATACTAGTTATTTAATAAACCACAAATGGTTGATACCCTCCATATAAACACATTTCTTTTGACATTTTAACCCCAATGAGGGGTGTAATGTTTTTGGAAATAAATTGAACAAATTAGTATCCTCAGAATAGGATCCCCTGACATGTCTTAGAAAAGGTGTGCTGAGATATAGGAGTATTTTATCAGTGGGTCATATTGTTCTTTCATATTGATTCCTATAGACCTTCTCTGTGGAGTAATGAGGTGTGTTTTTTGTTTTTTTCCCAAATAAAAAATTTAACAAACATTACAAACCATTGGGTTCATTCATCTTGATAAATATATCTTGAGGTGAGCGTTTCTCCCCACTACAATATAAAACTCTTAGGTGGTCTCATCATGAGAAATATTTTACTGGTTGAAGAGAATAAAAGAATATGGTGACATTGAGGATTTATATGATCTATAAGTCAACTTCATATAGTGTACAATATAATGAATAAATTTGAGTCCATTTAGACTCAATGAAATTTAATGATATTGAAGAGGATAATAACATCTTATAAACATCAGGTTATGACCTAGGGGCCAGTTTGAGATTGGGGAAACATTAAAGGGAATCTTTTAAATTATATCACGAGAAGGACCAAGTAGGGTTTCCATTATTATGTACTTACCTATAGATTACATTTTAATGTAAATATGAAATTATAGGAATGACGAGACCCCATTAGAATCCCAAAAAATATGAAGGCTCATGAATGTGTAATGTTGTTCCCATGTGTCATCCTTGAAACTAGAGTATTGATTTGTTCATATTCGGTAGTGGTGAGTTGGGTCGTGCACCTGGGAGTGTAACTATGGTTATGTCATGGGTTAGGTTGATGTACACCAAGTTTAGAATCATTATTATTATATCTTAATACATGAAATTATATACACACTTCGAGAAATATCGATATGAAATGGAAAATTCTCAGGGAGTGGTTTTCTTGTTTTTATGACACGTTGGGAATAATCAAAGGTTCTAGTTGATGATATTTAAGGGGATACTACAGATTTTATCAAGGATACTATAGTGGTGTCTGGTGGGTATGTGCCATTTCTTATCTAGATGGGGGTCTTACAATGAGGGATCATGGCCGACTATCAGGTGGGGGCATCCTATCTATCAAATCATGGTCGATTCCGGTATCTACTGGATGGTTGATAGACCTTTCACATGTTTTCCTTGGTTGGTGGATTACATTGGTGGCTTAGAAAATGTGGTATTTTAGGGTCCTACTATTTGTTTAGCAGTGGCCACTCATGAATTCATAGGGGGTTGAGTCAATCCACTAGTTATTATCATTTTTATTCGAGGTGGATCAAGATCTGGGTCCTTATAATTTTAATACCAGATTGATTAGACATTAGTTAGTCGTTATTATATACTAGGGTGGATTAGGACTATGTGGATTTAAATTAGTTGGAATAGTTTCACTATGTTCTCAGAGACACTATAACATTGTTCAAAGTATGTATGGTCGATCAAGATATAATCTGAAGGATGTATGGTGATTGTTGGTTTTAATTTATATAGATAATTTGTTTACATGGTTTTGAATATGTCAGACGCACATATCACAAAAATTATATAAAAGTATCATTCTAAATTTGTGGTGACCTTAAAATTTCTATTCTCACACCCTAATTAGGTAACCATTGAACATGGGTTCTCAAGGATCCCCCACTTGCTGTATGATCTAGTTAAGCCGAGGTATAATATTGCGTAGTCAATCTAAAGTAACTCAATTGGTAATAGATACTACTATTTTATATTTCTTGGTGATATATATGGACCTCATTTTTAAATTATATATTTGATTATTATTTTATCTATTCAGGCTTGTGGTTGATCTATCTTGTTTAACATTGTGATTCTATCCTATTTTATTAACACTTGATCATACATTTACTACATTTCATATTCTAATGTTTTTTGTGTATGATATATTTATTTCCAATTTTATTGATACTCTGATAATGGTAGTATGGTCTAAATTTATCCGAGAGAAATTCACAAACAATTTCTCATCATTTTAGATGAATATTCTATACTTTTCACCATAATAAATTCCTAAAGAATGTAATAGAATATGGTATTTTCAGTCTAGATTCATAAAAATATTATTTTTTGTACCATATTCATCATCTCAAACATATTTATTTGTATAAGGTACCATTATAGATTCATAATACATATAACCATCCATTAAAACCTAGAGAATAAAAACATAAACAAAGGTGACCATAGATGCTTAGTAAGGTTAAATGTGAGAGATATCAATCATTAGAGGATAATATAATCATAAGCGTATGATGAAATATTTCTTTTCATTTTATCAATGTAAAATATTGATACATAGAGAAAAATATATCATAAACACTAAAATAAATTCATATATAGGTGTACTAGCAATAAGGGTGTTAAAGTCATAATCACCATTGAAGAGTCCAAACATCGGTAAGAAGAATTATATTCTTTTGGACATAGATAAAAATTATCATTTTCATGAATAATAATTCTAGAATATCTTGAAATCAATAATACTCATGCATCAAAATGTGAAAAATGATTTTTCAAATTATGTCCGCCCATATTCTTGTCAGCATAGCTAGAAAGAGAACATACTAACACGTCAGTTCGAAAATAAATAATTTGGAAACCATGTCAAAGTTTTAAGCATAATCTCATGAGATATCACTATCACATTATACAATTATTTTATGTTCTATAACTGAACCAACTGTAAGATAATAATCAACTATTTATATGACTACCAAAATATCATAAAACATTGATAATATCACCAAAACATAACCCATTAAGGATATGAAGTATTCATCAATATCTCATAAACATAATCGTATACCATAAGGAGAAGTAATAATTACATTATCATTGCATTATATATAGAATAAATCAAAATTAACATCAATGGAATATATCATAGATTAAAATTTTCATAAAAAGGTCACTGGAATAATTCTTGAGGAAAATAACCGTTATATTTAGAACCCCTTATTTAAATCAAAAATATTTCTATAATATTAAGGAAATACATTTATATGAAAAGAACCATAAAAAATAATTGAAGATTAAAATCATCAAGCAGTCATGATGATGGGAACATTTTTTTATTCTCTAATTGTAAAAAAACATTCTATTCCTACCTTTTGTAAATAAAATATTGTGTAAAAATAAAAAGATTTTATTTTTTAATAATTTTTAAAAAAATTAAAACATTGGTAAAAATGAATTCAAACAATCATTGATGATCAGTCAAAAACATTCTTGAATTTTTTTCTGAAAAAATGGATATGGATGAAAACCATTCTCCAACCGGATGAGGATAAATATGTATGAATATTATTAAAAGTATTTTTAGTGCCATTTTTTGTACCATATATAATAAAATTCAAGAAAAACATAAAAAGTACCTAAATAAATAGAAAATAATAAAATATATTTTTCATCATATAATTTTTATATAATTTCTCAATGAAAATTCATGCATAACCAACTCGTTTAAAATGGGATTGAAGCATAAATTGATTACCTAAAGTCCTATATTTAATTGTACATATTAAATAATGATTTATAAGAAATATAGATTTATTATAAATATATTCTAGAGTCATATTATGTCATATCATACCATATAACAAAACGCAGCATCAATTAAAGGTTACTCATATCATACCTTATACAATTTAGCTATAATATCTTATCATCAAATTATAAATAAGCCTTTAATTACAATATATATTCTATGTGATAACTGCTTCATTTTTCATGTATTATTTGTAACACCCCAAGCTTCTACGGTACGTTTCCCTTCGAATAATGCGATAGCGTGTGTTGTACGCAACCTCGAGTTCTAACACACACCACAACTAATTAAACTAGCCGTTGTGAATAGTAATACCTACTTTTTGAAATCATATATATTCTATATTTCAAAATGGACTTCATTTTTGGATTCGGAATATCAAAATTAGCTTAGGGTGAAATTTTGGTACATTTCGGATAACTTTCATATTTTGATGAATAGTGAAAATTTCTAAATTTTAATTAAAAACAACTTTTTTAATCAAAATAATTAATAGTGATAAATTATGAATTTGAGTGGTTTTAAAGTATATTTAGAATATATTTTTACCATTCAATTTAATGTTTATCATTGGACATAATTTTACAATTAAACCGAACATAAACAAGTGTCAATCTTTTGATAGTTATTATCTCTTAAAAACACGCTTTTTGTTTTGACAGCGGGAATTAATTTTAAATTAATTTCTGCCACTTCTGTGTTTTGAATTTAGGAAAATGGATTCCATATTTGGAATCAGGATGTTCAAATTGTGTAAATAGGTAACTTTTATTTTTAGACATTTTGAATAGTTACTGTGGTAAATATTTTATTTACCATGGTTAAAGGGTAAATCCGGTAAATAAGGGTTAAAAAAAATAATATTATAATAATAGAAAATTACCCTAAAACGTGTCCTAACCTTATTGGTGGACACATACCCGACCATGGGCATCCTTTGGTCAATTTGGGGACCCCTTGGAGCCACTTGTATGTGGTAGGGACACTTTATATTAATAAAGTTAAAATAAAAATAAAAATGGCATAAGCTTACATCTTTTAGAAGAACAATTTTTACATAGGGTTATACATGTTGGATTTTCGATTATAAATATTCATTAGAAATCTAAAAAGATTTCCTACATAATGATATTTTATTTATAATTTTTAGACATTATATAATTTATTTTATTTATGACACAATGATGATGCAGTAATTACTAAAATAGTGAAAAATAAAAATAATTGATCTTATAAACACCCAAATAATTATAATATGAAACTTTTAATGAATTAAACTAATTTTCTATGATAATATGATATATTAGGATTGATTTAATTGACTTTGTTCGAAGTAATCAATCTGTTAGGAGTTTCACAAAAATCAACTATTGAATAGTGTCAAAATTGACATAAAAGAGTTCTTAAAACAAATATTATATTATTAATTGATATTAAATTCCTAAAAATCTAAGGTTCGGCCAAGAGACTTATATTATGATAGGTCCCTCATTAATGGACCACTTGGGGGTCGCTTGGATGTATATAGTAAGTTTATTAATCATATTATATAAAAATACAAAGAGACATTGTAAAAGTGAAACTAATTAACTTAGAGTTAATACTTAAAGATAAGGTTAATAAAAGTACCCAAACCTGTCTAAATTCTATTGGATGAGTTGTTTTCGACCTATCCACACCTCATACTTTGAATAGTCAACTTTGGAGCCTTTGTAAACCGAATATGAATTTATTATAAATTAATATTTCTAACTTTTCCAAAGGTGCCCCTCACCCCTCTTATAAAAGGGCACTCCTCCTTCTCATTTCTTCACACCTTCAAAGCCTTTTGGTTCAGCCAAACTCTGCCCAAATACTCTCCCAACATCCCTCAATACAACCTAGAGGCCTTAGTTTGATCAGAAAGCCAACCTAAGGAGCCCTTTTGATCAAATCAAAAGGAAGAACCCGAAGAAGAGGTAATGATTTCACCACCCTTTTCTCAGTTCATTTCTTCTTCCACTTCTTCTTCCTTTGTTCTTACCATTCTGAAATAATAACTCCAGTATCTCACATATACTGTGATGTTATTATAAATATGGTACAATCATATTCAGTATTCTATCCACCCTTTGAATAACATGTCACCATACGTGCGTACGTACGGCTTACCGTCTCCACGTCGTGGTGTAATTGTTATTCAATATAATATTATTTGGATGGGTATAATAATGATGTGTAACTCATGTAAATAATAAATATAACATGTTAATGATTCTGTATATATGATATACCATCCATTTATATATTATTTTAATATCAAAAGAATGATATTGTCGCTCGTGCGTACGTACGGACTACCGTCTCCACGAACGCGATGAGATTCATTCTCCATCGTATCCATTCAAGTATAATTATCATTTGATGATTTAAAAATGATGTTTAAGGACTGTATATCATTCTGGATATGAATAAGATACAACAACCATGTCTTATGTAACAAAACATATAAAAGAAAATGAGTAAGTTAACTCCCGAAACGACGATAATTCTAAGATATTATTAACAAATCAATGTTAAAAGATCATATATGATATCATATTAATATATATGATTCTTGTATAATTTAATAACAACTATTTCACCATTATACAGGAGGTTAACCTACCCCAACCAAGGAAAAGTACAAGGTAAGGGTTATTTCACAATCTCTTCATTATCCGAGGTTGTTTATATGTAATAATCTACTGGGATCTCTTTATCATCCACATCCATGTTTCTTAAAAATGTATTTCAAAACATTTTTACTATTTACAAGAATATGGGTTAAAGTCATTTATACCTTTTTTTGACTTTTTATAAGAGGTTTATAAATGAATCTTTCCGTCGTTTTCAAAACAAGGTCCTTTTTAACCTTTTCGACAGAATTGAGGTAAGAATGTTTTTTTTTAACTTATACGGCGGGTGCGGTTATTTTACGCCGTTATAAAATCTTCAAAGCTTTCCTTACAAGCTTATAAGAATATTTTCAAAGAAAATGTTTTATTTTATATGGATCTTAAATGATTTCAAAATAAAAGGAGATATTTCTTTAAAAAGAATTTTGATTTCATCTATGTCAACATCCTTTGATGGATTTTAAGATTATTTGAAGTTGATTTATTATGATACAAAACTTCTATATTGTATTGAAGGTTTTGTGATATGTTTGACTGTGGATGTGCTATTTTTATACCATTCATAGTTTATTGTGAAATTATTGACATTTCGTATGCTAGTTTTTATACGAATGTTTATGTTATGTTTAAACCTTTTCATATGGGAATGCATTGGACTTAATAAGTGACGGGTGGAGCCCGCTATAGCTCCTCGATGCATCGGTAGATCTCATGAGACAAACTAGTGTCTTGGCACAAGGCTTTGACAAAATCTTATTTGTAGTCTTGGCACGAGGCCTTGGCTATGTGGTTATGATAGTCTGGCATTATGCATTCCAACATTATGAAAGTGGTTATTTATTTTTGCATGTGATTATTCGATTAGTGGAATATCCATGTGAATAAGTAAATGGCATTATTTCATTTTATTTATGCCATACCATGTTGAAAGTTCATGTTTAAAAGGCTTTTGTTTTAGTTATAAATTGCCTTAAATGTTTATTCTTATTGATGAAAGTTTCCGCTATATTGTTATCCTTACTGGGCATTTGAGCTCACCCCTTTTCTATGTTTTATTTTTCCCAGGAAGTGAAGATGTAAGTTATGAATGACCTGCAGGGATATTATGAGGGGATTGTAGTGTGGACTGTGGAAACATTATGTTGTTGTAGTAGTTTTTGATTTTATGATGTAATGTAAAACTTATGAATATATCTAGTGTTTCCAAGGCTACTAAACCAATCGGTCTTTCGAGATTTGATCTTTCTTGTGATCATGCCAATGTTATGTAATAATGCATCGACTCTAGGAAACTAGGGTCGGGGCGTTACAGTTGGTATCAGAGGAAGTTTAGTACAAACCTTGGAAGCTAGATTTAGATAAACTCTGATTAGAGCACGTAGACCTAAGATGAACATTGAGGATTAGTATAGAAGAACTTCCTAGAATTTTGGTATTGTAGAGACTTTGTGAGTTTTCCGAGCAATACATCCCTGTCTGGATACGAGCAGGTAGAGGCGGCTCTGGCACAGATGTACCTAGGGGTAAAACCCGAAAACACCGCTTTGAGCTAGACTCGAACGGGAACTGGTGCACGACAACGGGCCTTGCTGCACTCTTGGTTACGACACTCCCGGGGGATATGCTTAGGATAACTCTCACTTTCTTTACAAATCATTATGAAGGGTTTATGAGTATATACTTCCTCAAAGAAAACATATTTATGATTATGGATTATATCCATAGATAGTTCAATTTATGTTAAGTGTTTTATAAGTATGGGATTATGTATTTTGATTCATAAACTGATCTAGTTTATGCCATTGTTTAGAAATGGCGCCTAGTGGAAGAAATGGAAACCGTATCAATGCACGCACTCCATGTAGTGATTTCCCTCCTGCTCAAGATAATTATAGTGGGGCTGGTGATGCAACTGGTGCTGATCAGCTAATCACCGTACTGGGACAACTTACTCAGGTTATGAATAATAACCTTACCCGTATGGAGCACCCTGATCCGCAGCGTGGAGGATCAATGTTAGATCGATTCATGAGACAACAACCACCAACGTTCAATGGAAGTACAAATCCCTTAGTAGCTGAGCAATGGATATTTTCCCTAGAGAAAATATTTCAGGCTTTGGGGAGTAGTGAAAGGGAAAAAGTTACCATGGCAGTTTACCGCCTCACTGGAGATGCTGATCAATGGTGGTCATTGATTCAAAACATGAAGGAAGATGATGAAGTATAAAACATGGAATGGAGGGAGTTCAAAGATCTGTTTTTAGAAAAATACTTTCCTCGCGACCATCGAGCAGATATGGAAAGGCAATTTCTGAGTCTGAGACAAAAGGAGGATGAGAATGTCACAAAGTATGAGGCTAACTTTACAAGGTTAGCGAGGTATGCTGGAGATTATATTCGCAACCCAAGAAGTAAGATTGATCGTTTCTTTGATGGGTTAAAACCATTTCTCCATCGAGCATTAGTCTCACAATCCTTTTCATCGTACGAAGACATTGTCTCATGTGCTATCAAGACCGAAAAGGAATTCTCTAAGTCTTATGACTTTAAAGCAAAGCAAGAGAAGAAGAGACCTTCTGATCAATCTGGGAATGGAAATAAGGGGAAGAAGGGAAAGGTTGAATATCCATCTTGTGGTAAGTGCGGGAAGAAACACCCCGGTGCTTGCCTGAAGGGAATGGGAGTCTGTTACAAGTGTGGTGAAAAAGGCCACCAAGCTCATGATTGCAAGGGGAAGAAGGAAGCTACCAACGTTCAGTGCTACAATTGCAGGGAGATGGGGCATTATGCAAATGCATGTCCTAAGCGTCAGGAGAACTTACCTCAGAAAAGGCCAAGGGATCAAGGCCAGGCTTATGCTATCACTACTGCTGAGGTAGAAACTCCGAAAGACGTGGTGGCAGGTAATTTAATGGTTTCCTCAAGTTTAGCAAATGCATTATTTGATTCTGGATCATCGCATTGTTTCATATCTTCCCAGTTTGCTAAGAAAATTAGATATTTCCAATTTGATTTAATAAGGGAGTTGTCAGTTAAAACTCCTAAGGGAAGTATCGTTGCAACAAAGTTTTGTGAATCAGTCCCCATTAGAGCACATAAATTTTCTTTATCTGCTGATTTCATCGTCATACCTATGATTGAGTTTGATATAATCCTCGGTATGGACTGGCTTTCGGACTATGATGCGAAGATTTATTGTAAGAAGAAAGAGGTTACGATTCTTGATGATAATGATAAGGAACACCTTATTTTTAGAGCAGAATCGTCACCACCTAATTCTTATTTAGACCCACCCCCAGTAGCTCAACTTAATTCAATTATTGGGGAGGAAGAGAATAAAATAACTGTCGGTGAGGAAAGGAATGTTCAAATAGAGGATGTACCTGTTGTGAAAGAATTTGTAGATGTATTTCCGGAAGATTTACCTGGACATCCTCCAGAACGAGAAGTTGAGTTTTCTATTGATTTGATTCCTGGATCAAGGCCTATATCGAAGACCCCTTATAGAATGGCCACTGTAGAGTTAGTCGAACTAAAGAAACAACTAGAGGAATTGAGTAATAAGGGATTTATTCGCCCTAGTGTTTCTCCATGGGGAGCCCCTGTTCTTTTTGTTAAAAAGAAAGATGGATCTATGAGGTTATGTATCGACTACAGGGAGATCAATGCTATAACGATAAAGAACAAGTATCCCCTACCTCGTATTGATGATTTATTTGACCAACTGCATGGAGCTCAATACTTTTCAAAGATTGACCTTCGATCTGGATACCATCAGTTGTGTGTAAAGAAGGAAGACATTCCGAAGACAGCATTTCGAACCAGGTACGGGCATTACGAGTTTACTGTAATGCCGTTTGGATTGACTAATGCACCCTCTGTATTCATGGATCTGATGAATAGAGTTTTCAAGGAGTATCTCGATGAATTTGTGGTGGTATTTATTGATGATATCTTGGTATACTCCAAAACCTACGAAGATCATGAAAATCACTTGCGCATTATCTTGAAGACTCTGAGGAGGCATGAATTATATGGAAAGTTTAGCAAGTGTGAATTCTGGCTTCAGGAGATTTCTTTTCTTGGCCATATTGTCTCTAAAGATGGAATCTCTGTTGATCCTTCTAAGACCAAGGCAATCCAAGAATGGCCAGCACCTACGAGTATAACTGAGGTACGTAGTTTTATTGGCTTGGCAGGTTATTATCGACGTTTCGTCCAGAATTTTGCCCGATTGGCTAACCCATTAACGAAGCTCACACGTAAAGGGGTTAAATTTGTTTGGACAAAAGAGTGTGAAGAATGTTTCGAAGAACTGAAGAGAAGATTAGTCAATGCTCCTATATTGACTCTACCATCGGGGAATGATGGGTTCGTTATTTATAGTGATGCATCAAAGAAAGGACTTGGCTGTGTCCTTATGCAGAGTGATAGAGTTATTGCCTATGCATCACGACAGTTGAAAATTCATGAACAAAACTATCCTACTCATGATCTTGAGTTAGCAGCTGTGATCTTTGCTTTGAAGATATGGAGGCACTACCTCTATGGTGAAAAATGTGAGATTTATACTGATCACAAGAGTTTGAAGTATATTTTCTCACAAAAAGAACTCAACATGAGGCAAAGGAGATGGCTTGAATTACTCAAGGATTATGATTGTACGATACACTACCACCCGGGGAAGGCAAACAAGGTGGCAGATGCTTTGAGTAGAAAAGACCATGGAGTTTTGAACAATATGAGAATTGAAAGGGATCCAATTTTCATGGATCTAGTGAAAATGGACATGGGAATAACCAGGGAAGGTGAAACATCAATGCTTTTTCAAATGGTTGCCAAACCATCTTTACTAGAAAGGATTAAGAGTTCTCAGACCGATGATGACGAATTCCAAAAGAAGATTAAAGCTGTGAATGATGGGAGATTGAGAGACTTTGTGTATGAAGATGGAATTTTGAAATTCGGGAAGAGACTTTGTGTTCCCAATATACCTGATCTAAAAAGGGAATTGCTGGATGATGCTCATAGTTCCAATTTCTCTATACACCCTGGGAGCACCAAAATGTATAGAGACTTGAAGGAACATTTTTGGTGGGACAACATGAAGAGGGAGATTGCTGATTTTGTGTCAAGGTGTATGGTTTGTCAACAAGTGAAAGCTGGAAGGCAACATCCTGGAGGAGTCATGCAACCTCTTCCCATACCGGAGTGGAAATGGGACAATATTACGATGGACTTTGTCATGGGGCTACCAAAGACTCCTAGAAGGAACGATGCAATATGGGTTATTGTTGATCGTCTTACCAAGTCAGCACATTTTCTTGCTATAAGAGAAGATCTACCCCTGGAACGTCTAGCAAGACTATACATTAATGAAGTTGTGAGACTTCATGGAGTTCCCCTATCGATTGTTTCTGATCGTGATCCCCGTTTTACTTCAAGATTTTGGAAAAGTCTTCAGAAATCCCTGGATACTGAACTTCATTTGAGCACTGCTTACCACCCTCAGACAGACGGACAATCAGAACGGACTATTCAGACCTTAGAAGACATGTTGAGATCTTGCTCACTTGATTTTCAGGGTATGTGGGATCAATATTTACCTCTGGTAGAATTTTCCTATAACAATAGCTTCCATTCGAGTATACAAATGGCACCATATGAAGCGTTATACGGAAAGAGATGTCGTACACCAACCTGTTGGGATGACGTTGGTGAAAGAAAACTTGTAGGCCCAGAACTGGTGGAGGAAACGGTGGAAAAGGTGAAGGTAATCCAAAATCACATCAAAGCAGCTCAAAGTAGGCAGAAGAGCTATGCCGATAATCGAAGGAAGGATTTGGAATTTCAAGTCGGTGATCATGTTTTCCTAAAGGTATCTCCGTGGAAGGGAGTCATACGTTTTGGTAAGAAAGGTAAATTGAGTCCCAGGTACATCGGACCTTTCGAAATTCTAGAACGAATTGGGGCTGTAGCTTACCGATTGGCAATGCCGCCAAGTCTCTCCAAAGTTCACGATGTGTTCCACGTATCTCTGTTGAGAAAATACATGCCTGACCCAACGCATGTACTCACCTATGAGGAATTAGAACTAGAACTCGATCTGTCTTATTGCGAAGAGCCCGTCAGGATTCTTGATACAAGAGAACAAGTACTGAGAAACCGGACGACGCGTCTGGTAAAAGTTTTGTGGAGAAATCATAAAATGGAAGAGGCAACGTGGGAACCCGAGGAACTTATGATGAAGAACCACCCGAGTCTTTTTATGCAGTAATACCCTAGAAATTGCGAGGACGCAATTATTTGAAGGAGGGGAGAATGTAACACCCCAAGCTTCTACGGTACGTTTCCCTTCGAATAATGCGATAGCGTGTGTTGTACGCAACCTCGAGTTCTAACACACACCACAACTAATTAAACTAGCCATTGTGAATAGTAATACCTACTTTTTGAAATCATATATATTCTATATTTCAAAATGGACTTCATTTTTGGATTCGGAATATCAAAATTAGCCTAGGGTGAAATTTTGGTACATTTCGGATAACTTTCATATTTTGATGAATAGTGAAAATTTCTAAATTTTAATTAAAAACAACTTTTTTAATCAAAATAATTAATAGTGATAAATTATGAATTTGAGTGGTTTTAAAGAATATTTAGAATATATTTTTACCATTCAATTTAATGTTTATCATTGGACATAATTTTACAATTAAACCGAACATAAACAAGTGTCAATCTTTTGATAGTTATTATCTCTTAAAAACACGCTTTTTGTTTTGACAGCGGGAATTAATTTTAAATTAATTTCTGCCACTTCTGTGTTTTGAATTTAGGAAAATGGATTCCATATTTGGAATCAGGATGTTCAAATTGTGTAAATAGGTAACTTTTATTTTTAGACATTTTGAATAGTTACTGTGGTAAATATTTTATTTACCATGGTTAAAGGGTAAATCCGGTAAATAAGGGTTAAAAAAAATAATATTATAATAATAGAAAATTACCCTAAAACGTGTCCTAACCTTATTGGTGGACACATACCCGACCATGGGCATCCTTTGGTCAATTTGGGGACCCCTTGGAGCCACTTGTATGTGGTAGGGACACTTTATATTAATAAAGTTAAAATAAAAATAAAAATGGCATAAGCTTACATCTTTTAGAAGAACAATTTTTACATAGGGTTATACATGTTGGATTTTCGATTATAAATATTCATTAGAAAGCTAAAAATATTTCCTACATAATGATATTTTATTTATAATTTTTAGACATTATATAATTTATTTTATTTATGACACAATGATGATGCAGTAATTACTAAAATAGTGAAAAATAAAAATAATTGATCTTATAAACACCCAAATAATTATAATATGAAACTTTTAATGAATTAAACTAATTTTATATGATAATATGATATATTAGGATTGATTTAATTGACTTTTTTCGAAGTAATAAATCTGTTAGGAGTTTCACAAAAATCAACTATTGAATAGTGTCAAAATTGACATAAAAGAGTTCTTAAAACAAATATTATATTATTAATTGATATTAAATTCCTAAAAATCTAAGGTTCGGCCAAGAGACTTATATTATGATAGGTCCCTCATTAATGGACCACTTGGGGGTCGCTTGGATGTATATAGTAAGTTTATTAATCATATTATATAAAAATACAAAGAGACATTGTAAAAGTGAAACTAATTAACTTAGAGTTAATACTTAAAGATAAGGTTAATATAAGTACCCAAACCTGTCTAAATTCTATTGGATGAGTTGTTTTCGACCTATCCACACCTCATACTTTGAATAGTCAACTTTAGAGCCTTTGTAAACCGAATATGAATTTATTATAAATTAATATTTCTAACTTTTCCAAAGGTGCCCCTCACCCCTCTTATAAAAGGGCACTCCTCCTTCTCATTTCTTCACACCTTCAAAGCCTTTTGGTTCGGCCAAACTCTGCCCAAATACTCTCCCAACATCCCTCAATACAACCTAGAGGCCTTAGTTTGATCAGAAAGCCAACCTAAGGAGCCCTTTTGATCAAATCAAAAGGAAGAACCCGAAGAAGAGGTAATGATTTCACCACCCTTTTCTCAGTTCATTTCTTCTTCCACTTCTTCTTCCTTTGTTCTTACCATTCTGAAAATAATAACTCCAGTATCTCACATATACTGTGATGTTATTATAAATATGGTACAATCATATTCAGTATTCTATCCACCCTTCGAATAACATGTCACCATACGTGCGTACGTACGGCTTACCGTCTCCACGTCGTGGTGTAATTGTTATTCAATATAATATTATTTGGATGGGTATAATAATGATGTGTAACTCATGTAAATAATAAATATAACATGTTAATGATTCTGTATATATGATATACCATCCATTTATATATTATTTTAATATCAAAAGAATGATATTGTCGCTCGTGCGTACGTACGGACTACCGTCTCCACGAACGCGATGAGATTCATTCTCCATCGTATCCATTCAAGTATAATTATCATTTGATGATTTAAAAATGATGTTTAAGGACTGTATATCATT
Source organism: Viscum album (assembly GCA_963277665.1). Classification (NCBI taxonomy): domain Eukaryota; kingdom Viridiplantae; phylum Streptophyta; class Magnoliopsida; order Santalales; family Viscaceae; genus Viscum; species Viscum album. The sequence continues at coordinate 1,280,956,433 of OY728131.1, forward strand.
CTGGATATGAATAAGATACAACAACCATGGCTTATGTAACAAAACATATAAAAGAAAATGAGTAAGTTAACTCCCGAAACGACGATAATTCTAAGATATTATTAACAAATCAATGTTAAAAGATCATATATGATATCATATTAATATATATGATTCTTGTATAATTTAATAACAACTATTTCACCATTATACAGGAGGTTAACCTACCCCAACCAAGGAAAAGTACAAGGTAAGGGTTATTTCACAATCTCTTCATTATCCGAGGTTGTTTATATGTAATAATCTACTGGGATCTCTTTATCATCCACATCCATGTTTCTTAAAAATGTATTTCAAAACATTTTTACTATTTACAAGAATATGGGTTAAAGTCATTTATACCTTTTTTTGACTTTTTATAAGAGTTTTATAAAGGAATCTTTCCGTCGTTTTCAAAACAAGGTCCTTTTTAACCTTTTCGACAGAATTGAGGTAAGAATGTTTTTTTTAACTTATACGGCGGGTGCGGTTATTTTACGCCGTCATAAAATCTTCAAAGCTTTCCTTACAAGCTTATAAGAATATTTTCAAAGAAAATGTTTTATTTTATATGGATCTTAAATGATTTCAAAATAAAAGGAGATATTTCTTTAAAAAGAATTTTGATTTCATCTATGTCAACATCCTTTGATGGATTTTAAGATTATTTGAAGTTGATTTATTATGATACAAAACTTCTATATTGTATTGAAGGTTTTGTGATATGTTTGACTGTGGATGTGCTATTTTTATACCATTCATAGTTTATTGTGAAATTATTGACATTTCGTATGCTAGTTTTAATACGAATGTTTATGTTATGTTTAAACCTTTTCATATGGGAATGCATTGGACTTAATAAGTGACGGGTGGAGCCCGCTATAGCTCCTCGATGCATCGGTAGGTCTCATGAGACAAACTAGTGTCTTGGCACAAGGCCTTGACAAAATCTTATTTGTAGTCTTGGCACGAGGCCTTGGCTATGTGGTTATGATAGTCTGGCATTATGCATTCCAACATTATGAAAGTGGTTATTTATTTTTGCATGTTATTATTCGATTAGTGGAATATCCATGTGAATAAGTAAATGGCATTATTTCATTTTATTTATGCCATACCATGTTGAAAGTTCATGTTTAAAAGGCTTTTGTTTTAGTTATACATTGCCTTAAATGTTTATTCTTATTGATGAAAGTTTCCGCTATATTGTTATCCTTACTGGGCATTTGAGCTCACCCCTTTTCTATGTTTTATTTTTCCCAGGAAGTGAAGATGTAAGTTATGAATGACCTGCAGGGATATTATGAGGGGATTGTAGTGTGGACTGTGGAAACATTATGTTGTTGTAGTAGTTTTTGATTTTATGATGTAATGTAAAACTTATGAATATATCTAGTGTTTCCAAGGCTACTAAACCAATCGGTCTTTCGAGATTTGATCTTTCTTGTGATCATGCCAATGTTATGTAATAATGCACCGACTCTAGGAAACTAGGGTCGGGGCGTTACATTATTCTTTTATATGGTTTTGATACATGAACCCTGGGCATGGTTTCTTTATCTCCAAAATAAAAATCATTCCATAGGTCCCATATTTTTATATACACTATTATTATTATTCATATAAAACGTTGATTAAAAATTATGTACAACACTTCATATAGATCCTAGCCCATATATATGCACCAGTTATGGTTCCTCTTTTCAATAATTTGAACAATAGAATGGTAACTAATAATTCACCTTTACTAAATCATTATTATATCATATTTATTGTGAATATTCATTAAAAAATTCATCATTACAATCTATGTAATGAAAAATAATAAATGAGACACATCAGTTTCTGGAGGTGGTAGTTCACACTTGCACGTGAGCAATGATAATAATTTTAAAAGTATGGAAAGGTAAGAAGGTGGATAAGATACTAAAATTCCAAAAATATAATTATGTCATAAATATCATATATTAACATTAAATCGATCATAATTACCAGTCATGAATTATAGTGATAGAGAATGAATCAAATTCAAACATGGGGTGTGTAGAACTTATTATTTTATGATTAATTCAATATACTTAGAAGATGTAGAGTATGAAAAAGAAATCAAATTTTGGTTAAATGTTATTCCACATCATTAGGAAAACTCATTTAATTTAAAATTAATAATTCTAAGGTTGGTATTATTACCTTACTAATACCTATAGGTTGTTTGAAGGGTTTTTATGAATGGATTTGTGAAAGAATTTTATAAAGTAAGATGATATCAATATGTGGAAGGAATTTGTCGGTGGTGTCCTTTTATAATTAGGGTACATGACACATTTGGTAATATAGAAAAGAATAAAGTATATTGATTTATTAATTAATACAAATGGATCCAAATGTGACAATTTGTTAATATGTGATGATTTGGGATAGAAATTCGGCTAGACAATATGATTTATATAATTTTTTACTTCATTTCAACCCCAATCAATTTAGTTTACCCCTAGAAAACCATTTTTCACCTTAAACATTATAATCGATTTCTATTGTTTTTACTATTCATTTTGACTAAAATATTGGTTGAAATTATTACCAATTACTAATTATGATTATTCCAAATATGTAAAATATTTTATGAAATTAATTTCATATATGTGGAAAATTTTAATTTAAATGTAAACCCCAAAAAATTGAGGAAAATAAGTATTGCCGCAAAATTTTCTTGTTAAATATAAAATATATTTATATCGATTCAAGAATAAAATTGATTTCATTTGAACATAGTTGGATCATTAATATTATAGAGCAACTAATTTCAAATTTAAACTATTGTAAAACAAATTTATCTTTTTAAATTTGTGAAATGAAAAGATAGGTTTCAATAAAAAAATGTATTTTTTCACATTGAGTGATTAATCAAACTCTTTTGAAAATTATTAAAAATTGAATACAAAGTAAAATTGAGATGATGAATTAAAAAATTATATAAAATTTTTCAAATATATCTTTAAAAATTTTGTGAAATTATTTGTATTATTTGATATCAAAAATTAATAGAAACATTTTTTAGGGAATAATCTATTTTTTAAACATATAACAACATTTATAAAATTTAAATACAGTGTTTTTAAGATATGTTCGTTATATAAAAAAATGTACATATTTTTAAATATGTGGTTATTTTTATTCCTATCACCAATTTAATGGATATGTTGTAAAGGAATGATATATTATGGTTTATCTAGGCTCCAGGTTGCATGTATCGTAATTTATTGAAGAAATTAAATTTATTTTAAGATAAATAAAACATAAAATACTAGTTTGTAACATAATATGTTTCATATAATAATTATGGCCTAAAAATTACATCACTTTGATACAAAGAATTTGGAATACATCTACCCTGTCAAGTATTCTAGTTCCAATATAATTTCTTCAAATTTTTGGTTCTTACAAAAAATATTTACCATGTGTATGGTCTTATTTTTTAGAACTATCAATCCTTAATCTCCAAACTCCACTAGTTTGTCCTTATAATAGAAGTCATTCTCAAATGGTGTGGCCTTTATGTTTAGTTTGTGTAAAGGATTAGGTATATAAATAATTAGGATAGATACATGGAACACACCATGATTTCGAGAGATGTTTGGTTGAAACACCATGTGATAATAAATTTTCCTAATTTGGTAAAAAAATATTGAATAGGATGACATTTCAAGGGTTCATCTATCCCTTAATTTAAAATATTAGAACCTTCTTCCAGACCGATATTTATATAAATAATTTATCACCAAATTCAAACACAAGATATTTCCAATGATTTTATACATCAATTTATTATTAACTCTTACCTTCACTAATGTGTTCTAACTATATATGGAGATTTATCATCTAGATCAGGACAAAAAATAATTATATATTATAACGTCATCCCAAAAAATTTTAGTTTGAAACTTATTAAAATAGAGGACTTCCTGATGACCTATATGTATATTCAAGTGAAAGTTATTGTTGTATGAAAACACTAACAATGGAATCTGTTGAACCCAACCACATTTAAAATCCATATAGAATTCACTCTGAAAGTATTCTATAGGTTGATTGGTCCCATCAGACTGACCATATGCAGGAGGATGATATAAAGTTATGTAACTAAACTAATTATTTATATACAACTAAATACTTCTCCAAAACAATGAGGTAAATGTAAAATATATATCAAAAAAATGTGTAACTCCAATAAATATTACCAATTTCTTAATGAATATCTTTCCAAGACGATCAAGAGTGATATCTATGTTTATTATAATTAAATATGACGACATAATAAGGGGTTCAACTATAACCGATATATCAATTTTTTCCATTACATTTTTTTGTGTATTCTAATGATGAGATCTAAGGTAATATTTTACCATTTAAATTATAGTATCGTTAATAGTTAAAACATACTCTTAAATTTCTATATATAATCCTTAAATTGCTGGCATACTATAAAGGAAGCTATATACTATAAAATAACCCTTTTCATATTGTCACACTATAAAACTCTTTCATATATCAATAAATATTTGTTCATCGAGGATTAATAGAAAATTTTGAACTTGGAGATTCAACCAATTTATCTTTGTTCAGGTCATGTATTGATTGATATATACTATGTTCTTGAACCATATCATTCCATAATAACAAAGGTTGAACCATGGAAAATTTCTCACCATATTTTGTATCTTGATATCCACTTTTTCTGCCAAATTATTCCATATATGAACATATGGTTGAACATTTATCTCAGAATGATACGATCTATACAATTTAATCATGATTTCATGAACACTATTATAGAAATATGCAAATATTTCGATCTCTTCCAATACACGTTATGGAAATAATAGTATGGTCATTTGGACTCAGATCATCATCCACCTTATATGCATTATCAGGGTGCTAATGTGCTAAGTAGTCATAATATTTAATCAAATACACCAATCTTCCCTAGAAATATTTATCTACTTACACATGAGTATATAATTCATGCTTTTATGATTAGTATGTATATTACACTATTAACCAAAATGATAATTTATTTATATTTTTAGGGAAATATTATAGCTTCTAACTCTAAATCACATTTTCGATGATTTTACTCATAAATATTCAATTTTCATGAGGAATAAGCTATCATCATATCAATTTTCATGAGGATGCATCGAAGTACCTTCTTTGATGAATCCTTAATGATTCAATTAACTTATCCACTATATGGCAATATAATAATAGTTATACATACCAACATTTTTCATCTCATTGAAATTAACATCACAATTATTTTTATAAAGATACTTAACTCAATTATAAGTCATATTAGTTATTATATTTGATATCAATGAAAAATAACTTAAAAGATTAGATAATATTCATAAAACCTTAGAAACCATGGATCGTTGTCACCCAGATTGGTCTAGACCATAGGTCAATCACTTCCATCTTTGAACTATGCACCGATATACCGTTACCTAAAATTACATGCCCAAAAATGTGAATTTAGGTAAAAAAAATTAACACAATGGGAATTTACCATATAGATTCACCTTCATTGGGGGCTTTTGAACAATCCTAAAATCTTCACCATGCTCTTCCTATCACATTCAATATAAAATAATATCTTCCATTAAGTCTATCAAAAAAAGAACAAGGTAATATATAATTACTCTTTTCATTATATAAACTAATATAACATGATCATTGATATATCCAAATGGAAATAATATAATCTCATAATAACCATACCTCATATAGAATTATTCATTGAATATATTCTCCATCTTGACCCTTAATTAATGATATTGAAATTGAAAATCAGTTATGGAAAAGTATTGAGTTCCATGTAATTCATTAAAAAATCATCAATATGGGGTATATAATACTTTATTTTAATATTGATCATGTGAAGTTCATGATAATTAATGTGAATACACCTTGACCCATAATTATCCATAATAAAAAGAATTAGTGCACCAAATAGTGAGTTACAATCCTGAATTAATACCTTATTTATATCATCCAAGGGATTCAAATTCAATTATTATAACTCAATCGCTACTATTATTTATAGAATATTTTAACTAGTTTTATCCTTGAGTATGAGTTCATTTGAAAGTTTATCTTCATAATTAAGGTGATGAGTAGAAAATTCATAAATAAATAATTATTCATTTTCCATATAAATAGAAATATCATTGGTTTTGAATTTCTCCAAACCCATTTTTTATAAATATCACTTTTGAATAAGAGACAAAAGTAATATAAAATATGTAATGTCTATTGGTAGTAAAATTTTATCTTCGTGATAATAAGAAATTATAAATTGATACTAAATATCAATCTTGACATCGCTTCCTAAAAAATGATATGGGATTTACATAGATAGAGATAATCCTTTCCTATAATAACATAAAATAAACTAGATGGAAAATAATAATATTTAATGGAACTATAATCCCACAAACATTTATCATAGAGTACATATAGATCTGACAAGATTTTATTACACTATAAGTACTTCTTAATTCAAACTCATTATCTAATCGTTGATGTAGTGGAAAAAAACCCCTAGAAATTTTATTTGATTAAATAGTTTTAGTATATCTAAAATAAAATAAGCCGCTTATAGTTCTATATTGGATGGTATGTGTCCCTTTCACCATGTCCTTTTCTTAACCCACTTCAGTCGTGGTATAAAAGGCCTTTCCATTATTATTTCTCAATGGGGTTGTTGAGGAATAACATCCTCATTAACTCATTGACTGTGGAATTGATTCTCATAATTCCTAATATCCATGAATCTAATGAATTTAACAACATTTATGTAATACATATTAATGGTACATAAAGAAAATGAAAATTATCCCAAACATATCCTTTGATAATGTCTAGCAAGGTGTGTAGTCTTAGGTCTACTCATTACCACTATTAACCAATGATATAATACCCAATTTAATCCATTAATATTTGTTACCCCTAGATTTTTTATTCCATAGAAAAAATAATTTTTTAATATCCATACAGGGAATTATTTGATAGTAATACAAAACAATCTTTAATTTACTTGTGATTCAGGATGTTTTCTTATAATAACACATATCTCCATGGTTTTTACCAATGCATTTAACCAAAAACTCTTGATACAAAATAATACATTATCAAATAAATAATAACGAAATATGAGCACAACATACATAAATATTCAATCATTTTAGATGGATATTCAACACATTTCGGAATGAAACATGCACAATGACCATAATTATTGAGTGTCATTGAATTCTATATTAAAATTCCATATATTGAAGTATGAACTTTGCCATCTCAAATATATTTCTTTACATATGGTACCCTTTTAAAATCATCATAGATAGAACCTAAGTTCAAAACCTATGGTATGAAAACATAATAAAGGGTGAGCTCATATTCTTAGTAATGGTAAAAATGGTAGATTCAAATCTAATGATTTTAAGATTATAATAAGATAATGATAATAATTTCATAATCAAGTTCTCAATATAAAATATTCATACCAAAAAAATATTTGATCATAAACTCAAAAATAAATTTATATATAAAATTATGATAAATAAACATTTCAAAAAAGTAATATCCATTCAAGAGTCATAACATAGCCATGTGGGATCATAAAAATATGAAATAATTATCCTAGGAACATAGATGAACATAATAATATCAATGAATATTATTATGAGATTATCAATAAACTTATCATACTTATGTAAAAACATGAAAAAATATATTTTAAATCATGTACACACATATTTCTATGAGCATAGCTATAAATTTATTCTACTCACACAAGAATTTTTAAATAAATCTAATCTCAGTCATGTGCACTCCTATCATCATGATCTCATGATAATAAATTTCACATTACCTAATCCAATTGATTGATTTAAGGGGAATGGATGTACAATATTCATAATATATTCACATGAATTCCATAAGATTATAAAATATCCCTTATATAAACATAAAATTACTCCTAGAAAATAAATGATATTTTTAAAAATATCATTATCTTAATCCTCACAAATCGTGATAAAGAATAAGGTTTATATCAATGTATTATATGCATAGAAAATATTATTTTTCATCATGTGATGTTATCTTATATATAAATTTGCATTAAAATATCACTAGAATTGTTTTTGAGTATAATATAATTTTTATTTTAAAATCCGTTATTTAAAAACCCAATATTCGGAAAATAATAAGTTGAACATTTCCTTTGAATATAACTATGATAAAATTTATTCGATGCTTAAATGGATGAGTGGTCGTGTTTTTAGAAAACAAAAGCATTCCCCAATAATGAAACAATGATTATTTTCATACCTTCTATAAAAAATAAATTTTCTAGAAAAATAAATGATGATTATTTTTTTGAAATTTAAAAAAATAAAAAACTTGGGTAACAATTAATTTTTCAATCATTTAATATTATAAATAACAATAGTAAAAATGAAGAGGAAACATAGACATAAAAAAATCCAATAAAAATATTATAAATAAAGATGACTTTTCTTAAAATCATTTTCTGACCCATTTTGTGTACTAAAGAGAAAAATTGTAATAAAACATCAAAATTCAAATAATAATATTAAGGGATGAAAACAATGGGTTAATCATATGAGTATCTTATAATCTTATCTATAAAAAAATAAATCAAAGTCAATCCCAATTAAAATGATATTAAAATATAATTCCCTTACCTCAAGTATCATCATTATTTTAGCACATTCAAATATCCACTGTAATAAATATATAATAATTATAAAAACTTTCAAGAAACATATTAAATGATATAATAACATATATTATTTACTTATAACATCTTATAAACCATTTTTTAACTATTCCTTAATAAAATCAACTATTTTGGGTGATATCTGCTTTGTTTTTCATGTGTGTTTTAATTATATGGTTTCAATACTTGTAACCTGTACATGGATTCATCATATACAAAATATTAATAATTAAATAAGTATCATATTTATTCATTATATAAATAATTATAGTTATTTATATATCATGGTGCTGAAAAACTAATTACACCACTTCGTGGAGATGGCAGTCGATACGTATGCATGAGTTACGTTTCCACATTTTGATGATTGGTATCAAAGAAATGTAAATAATAATTAACCTTTATATAGTAATTATTATAACACATATATATTTTATATTCATTAAATATATACTTATTATCATGCATGTAATCTTAAAAAGACAATTGAATCACATCGCTTCATTGAGGTGATAGACCACACAATCACATGTGCTACTTTATCATTTTTCAAAGGTTGGAATGGTAAAAGGTAGATAACATATTATATTTATATAAATATAATTACTTCATAAATATGATATATAAACATAAAATAAGTAATAATAACCAATGATTAATAATGTGGATGGCGAATTAATCTTATCGCTACATGTATGTAGTAGTCCACACTTACGCACGAGAAATATGTTGCTATTCTAATTTGATGGAATGATGGGTGGATATCGGTTATTAAATATTAATAATTTAATTTTAGTATAATTTTTTTAATAAATTTATAATTTTATTGGGACTAACATAGATTTAGTGGTAGTAGGGAAATAAATAATACTAAAAAATTCAGTTAAAACCTATTCTTATTCATTAGAAATACTTCTTTGAATTACACCTTGATCCATATATGGTTAGTATAATTCTTAATATAAGGGAATCCAATATGTGGTTAGGGATTTTATTTTTTTATTTGGGTAGGTATTTTATGATCTTGGAGTACATTGAATTAAGGAAACTAGAGCAGAGTGGTTGTCCTTTTATAAGTGAAGGAGAGGACACACTTGGTATTTTTTAAAATATTAAAATATATTACGTATTACCTGAGAAAGTAAGATCCAAAATTCACCAAATACAAATATAAAATTATATATGGTCTCAATATATCTATAAAATATGATATATGATTTTTTTTGTCATTTAATCCATTATCAACTTAGTTTAACCTATTATTAACCAATTTTAACTGTAACCATACGATCAATTTTTTTATAGTTTTATAATTAATTATGACCGAAAATTATGTTTAAAATTTTAAAAAATATTATATATCCAAATTAAAAATATTTATTCCATTTTATTCATTTAAATTTTTAGAATTGGGAAATTTTAATTTAATGAAAAACATGTAAAACATGGTAGAAATTAGTTTTATAAAACAAATTCTTTCTTAAATATAAATGTTTTTTATACACACTCAAGAATATAATTTATTAAAACAAAATTAATTTGATTATTTATAGTATACATGAACTAATTTTATATTAAATCCATTTAAAAACAAAACTGAACATTGTAAATTCTTGAAATGAAACAACAATTTTCAAAACAAATCTGTATTTTTCACAATTAATAAAAAATAGGCTTTTTATAAAATATTTAAACAATAACTCTATGATACTTATGAAATTATATTTTAAAAAATGATGTTTATTTTGTGAAATATATATTTTAATAGTTTTATTAATTAATTATGTTTTTTCTCATAAAATTAAATAAAAAATAAGGTAAAAAATTAATTTTGAACCATATAATTAATTTACTAAAATTTATGTTAATATAAAAAACCTGACCTGATGGGGCATGATTCGTGACTACCCTAAGCTCACCTCCATTAGGAAAGTTGTTGGTAACCAGTGTTTATTAGGTACATCACACACTTAGATATCATTAGCTGAATGTATTTGTTCACACACACACATATCCAAGCCCATGCAATGGTGAAATATTAATCAATTGACCATAATGCTTGCATACATCTATAATGCCATTAACAATTTATGAAAAAAATGTACTGGAAAGAAAAGGAAAATAAAAGTCCAACAAAAAAAAGAAAAAAGTAAAACCTAGAAAGTTGAAGAGGGCTACTGTTAAGAGAAGCCATTGTTACACATCTTAGATTTGTTAAGTCATTAATTTCAACCTGGTCTTGGTCCCTCTATTACTCTATTGAGGTGTATTCCATATTCATATGACAAGACATCTATGATAAGAGCCCATACAGGGATGAGTGTAACAATACATAATAAGAAACCCCAAATCAATAAATATAAACCATCAGTATTAATCATCTCATAAAAGTAATACTGCTACGAAAGTATGAAAAAACCATGATATTCTTAGGAAGGACACCATGCCTTCAAGCGGCCTCATCCAAAATACTAGGAACATGATTATGGTCAATGCTTCTAGTAAATTCTCATTCCGTGAGAACCAACTCTATGATACATGAAATAACTAAATATAGTCTACCAAGAGGTCATGATCTATATTACCCACCCAAAAGAATTCATTGGTCTCTGAACATCAAGATACAAAGATAAGGGATCATACTAAGGATTTTAGAAGGATACCACAAAACCCAGTCTAGATCGATTAACTATGTAGGTGATCATATGATAATGATTCCAAAAACACTTCTGTAATGTCCTCTATGACGAGGTATCAACACCCTATTCATGGGTGTCACACTGATTTCATGACACCCACATAGAGTATAAGAATGAATGATAGATTATAACTCCATGGTATCATTAAGGGATAACACAAACCCCATCTGATACTCATCCTTAAGATGGAATCACAATCAAATTTTGGGATTATAATTTCTCACTGAACCCTTAATGGGATGTACCAAAGGAAGACACTTAGTCTATATTGGTCCAAAATGAAGAAATAGAGGGCTCAAAACTCCCTCAATGGGATTGCACGGTGTGTACTAGGGAGTGCAAGGTGTCCATCCAACCCTCGGTATACCTGTGGGTCACTACTTTACATGGAATGTAAATATCAACAGAAATGGAGTGTCCTAACATGGAATTGGTCATTTATAGATCAATATGAAAATATACTCATGGAACCTTCTCATTCCTATGTACTTCTGGTTATTCCTATGTTCCAAACTGTAAACACATAGTTGTCCCATGTGCACCTAGCCATTTCTGAGTACGCAGTTCTTCCCCTGTACTCAGACCATGCCCATGTATCCCATTCTTCTTATTACCATGTATCGTCCAAGATACATGTTGTTCTTCTAGCATTGGTCATATGGTGTGTGACATATTTTACGCAACATGAGATATTTGTTCTCTATGGAGACCATAGCTCTACAACTAGGGATCCTCATGGAATTTAGTTCTAGATTATATAATGTGTAATGAAATATTTTCCAAAATCAAATGGTAATATTCCATGTCATCTTTTCATGGCCCCTCCTTTACAAAACATTCTATAAATCAATGATCTTGAGTCGACCAACATTTCTCTCATAGGAGATCTGATTCCAGGCCTTGAATCCACCTTCAAAATTCCCCCATCGATCCACCTATAGCCACACCTCTCTACCACAACACATAATCTTGGAAGAACATGGATCTTAATTCTAATATTTCACACCACTAAGAAACCTCTATCACCACACCACAATTTTTCTCTCAATATTGAACTGCACCAACTGTATTTTTCCTTTGGGTCACAGAACGGATGTGTAATTATCATAGATCTAGTATTCATCGAATTATTGGCCAAATAAAATACCAATTATGATAATTAGAAGAAATAAAAAAGAATAACATAAACCATAATGTAAATAATTTACCTAATCCTTTATTAATTTTCATCCATGATCCATTATCATAGAATATATGAATGAAGATATATAAACATAAAAAAATCCATAATTAAATTAATATTTGATGTGAGAATCATTTTAGTTTGTGGATTTGATCCATATTTGACTAGGAGAAATGATGGGATAGAAACAAATAAATAATATATCCTTTCTAGATTTTGGATTGATCAATGATGAAAAACATTCTTAGATTTTCATCAATATCAAGATCCTTACGCATCGATGGTGAAACAATCCTTAATCAAGATATGATCTGATATCATTATCCAAGATCTCCTTCAATTCACTATCTCAATTTGAAGTGTTGTGTTTCAAACCCAAAAAATTATCCATATTTGTGTATTTATAAGTTATTATAATGTTTTGTATTTTGATTAAATAATTTAAAAAATATAAATACAATTATTTTTCTATTCACCCACAATGGTGTTCAATCCCATCATATGATGAAAATAATAATTATATCTTTCCAAGGATCAAAACAATACTCTGAACTCAACTAAAGCCTCATATTTGATATCTGGGAATCTATTCAAGAGTTTTTAAAAATTCTCAATGAAATTTTCTTCATGTGATATTATGATATTTAAAAATTTAATAACATTAACTTCTAGATCACCAAGCCTTGGAATCTCATGTCGTCTTAGCTCATGTCCCCAAAAATATTTCATATGATATTTTGAATTAATACATGGGGAAAACTATATTTATTACATTCTCCCCACCATAGGAATTTTCATATTGAAAAATGAAAAACTTACTCAAAGAGACTAGGGTAATTTGGCCCTGTGTAGTTATCTCATTCATAGGTTCTCTCCTAAAGATTCTCAGGCTACCACTGGAGATACACTAAGGTAATCTCCATCAAATAAATAATCATCCCCTATTAATCCAAAATATCTATGGGGTACTACGAAAAAGTATCCACATCCTCGATATCCAACTCACCGCAGTAAAAAACATGTGAAAATTCATGTAGGTACCTCCTCAAATAGAATACAGAGAAGATATCATGTATCAAGTCCCACTACGATGGTAGGGCTAAGTGGTATGCCACCTCTCCATTTCTACAATGTATTTGGAATGGGCCAAGGAATCTTAGATATATCTTGTCTCCCTTCCCAAATATATAGAATCCATATTTATGTGACCTCATGAGAAAGACATGGTCTCTCTCATCAAACACGGAATCCCTCTATCTTCAATCTATATAAGACTTTTTATAGATTTTTGTAGTCTGTATCATCTTCTGGATTATTTTCACCTTCTATGTAACAGTTCACACCAACTCAAGAACCATGAGTTCTAACTCACCAATATCAGTCCAAAAAAGAAATTTCTTATAGGTTCACCAATAAAATTCCTCTAATAGTGTCATTATGATGGTGGAATGGTAGTTTTTTTCTACAAAAAAACCACTATGGGTAAGTGATCCTCCAACAAATGGACAAAATATATCATGCAAGTCCAAAACCTTTCCTCTGAGACCTAAATTTTCTAATCAGTCTTGATGTCATTTGGTGGGTGAAACACCTTTCTCAAATGCCAGTGAGTCCCAATGGACTCTTGAAATCCTCCCCATAATCATGATGTGAAGCGAGCATCATGATCTAAAACAATTGATTATAGAACTCCATGTATATATACTATCTTATACACATTCAAGTGTCTTATGCCACATAATGAACTCTTCCCTCTAATAGGAAGAGAGTGGACAGACATGATGGGTTAGTCTATAATAACCTAGATATAATCATTTTATCTATATGTATTTGGTTATCCCTTCTAAAATTACATATATATTATATAATATCCACTCTAGCACATCAAGGCGATGAGATAAACTGGATAGAACCTAGTATTCACCCTTTACCGAGTGGAAAGTGGGGCTAGTAAAGACAAAATTTAGAACACATCTTATCATATCTTGCCACCAAAAATGACATTAGAGGTTCTATTACATCTTTTCCACACATTGATCAGATTCTAAATGGTATTTATGAAACACCCACATAAACTGCTCCTACAATGTCTCGGGTACCACCAAGCCTCCTTTGAAAAGGATAATATTATCTCCATCATAAAAAAAATCTATTTGGAGAAAGTCTAGTGGATATATGAGCATGTAAGGACTCACAATTGGTATCTCCATACTGATCAAACCTAACAGACTTTAAAATTGGTGGGGTAATAACCATATAATGAATATACAACGCACAATCCTTATACATGAAGAATAACTGCAATGAGTTTAACTACTTTGATGCCTCATCCAATAACTGATAACAATATCTACATCTGAGGATGTATTTCACTACATTCCACTTTATATTATTATAGACTATCTCAAATTCATATTCCTAGAGGATTACTAGCTGGAGTGTCTTTCACAATTTCATATCCTCCTACGAGAAGATATACTTCAGACCCTTTTGGTTAGGGTAGATAGTAAAATGATCCACCCTATGGTAGTGCCTCCACATCTTTAGGGTAAATACTACTACTAAAAACCCAATATCAGGGGTCACATAATTATAATTGTGTGGTATCATCTACCTAGAGTCTTAGGCAACCACTGTGTTCCTCAGAATCCGAACACTTCCAAGAATGTTACATGAGGTATCACATAACACTATGTATTCAACAACCCCTCCAAAAATATAATGAAGGATGCACTCTTAAACATCTACATCAGATTTTGAAAACATTTTTGGAGTATTTCCATCCACATGAAAGGATTTCCCCTTTCAGTTTAAATATATCAATGGTGTCACAACACAAGAGATATCTTGTAAAATCGTTGATAGTACCTTTCCAACCCAAAAAATCTGTACATCTCCTAAATTCTATTGGGTAGTTCTTAAGGTAGAACCTCCTAAAACTTTTGTGGATCCACTTCCACTCCTACTTATGAGATAAAGTCATGAATAATTTAGACCACTAAAATCCAAAACTGATACTTCAATAGATTCTTTAAAATATGGTTCTCTCGGAGTGTGTCTAGTACTATCCTCAATTGTCTCACATTCTCCTCCTTAGAGGCTGAGTAAACTAGGTTATTGTTGATAAATACCACTACAAACTATTCTATAAAAATTTGAATGATCTAGTTATAGACACTTGAATAATGTGTTGCGGAATTCACCATGCTGAAGAGAATCTAAAAGTACTCATAATGACTTTTAGGTCATCTAAATGTCTCCTTTGATGTATACTATTCTTGTACTCATAGCTAGTGATAATCAGATTTGATCCCAATCCTCAAGAACCATCTTGATACTCTCAACTAACTGTATAGGTCATAGATCATCAATATTGGATACTTATTCATTACGATCACTTGATTCAAGCATTGGTAATCCACATAAAACCTTGATAAGTTTTCTAACTTCTTGGAAAAAACACATGGCTACCCCGGGGAAACTCTAAGTTTAACAAAGTCCTTCTTCTATAATTCCTCAAACTATATACCTATATCAAAAAAACTTTGTGGGATCCATTAGATATTCTTGTATATATATCATAAAAATTACATGGTCTATTTTAAATTGATGTTGAGTACGAAAGAAAGCCACTTTTTTGTAATGAATTTATGTATGTAGGGCACTTGTTGGATTTATGTCGAAGACGAGTTTCCTATGAGAACTATGGGATGAAGGGCCATCCTTCCAGACTTTGTAAAAGGGGATCAAAGAAAAATGATGTGGATTTTTCATAGCCTCTTTATCATAGCAACAAGCCACATTCCAATAAGGTTTATGTGTTGGCTTCTGAGGAAGGTCGTCAGCTACCTTCGAAAGGGAAGGGGATAATGGTGGATTCATCACCATTGAGAGCCAAAAGTGGTCCTTCTAATATTCGGGATAACTCTGTATCTCCGATGATTGGTCCCTCCACTGCTCAGGTTGGTTCTTCTATGGAGAGTACACCCAAAGCGGGTCGTGCAGTTACTCCCATGAGCTTAGTTGGGATTGGAAAGGCTGCTCCTCTTTCTGTTGCTGGATCTCGTACTTGATTTGAAAATTTATGCATGATTCTTGGCGCAGGTTTGCAATGTGATGAGCCTATTGGGATGACTTCTATTACTGAGGCTTCTCCACGGGTTGATTGCAATCAGGAGATTCAGACTCTCTTGAACTCTTCTAGGATATCTGGGAAGTGGGGTGACATCTCAGAGGCGGAACGGATTGCAGTGGGTGGTGGTGGTCCTACTTCTTTCAAAGACGCACTCATTTATAGAAAAGGGGGAGTTGACTTCACTCCTACCCCCTCAAAGCGCAGGCCAAGGAAGGACTACTCTAATACACCTCGCACTGTGTGTACGCGCTCTTCTAAGCTATCAGTTAAGTTTAATTCTGATATTCTTAAGATTCTCAATCGGGGTAATTCTCATTATGAATGGGAAACTGCTGATGATTCTGATTATGGGAATGATATGTATTATTATGATCTATAACATTGTGTTTTGATGGATGAGGGAAAGCCCTTTTGTTTGACCCCGCCTCTCACCTCTGTACTCTTTTCATTTTTTTAATAAATTGTCAGAAGCATCGCTTCTGGATGGTCTTGCTGGTATAATATTCTTTATCCCTTCCTACTATCCTGGGGTCTTTTAACACATAATTTAAATCCTTTTCCAATCACCCTGGACACACCACATCATCCACCTAAAATAATCAATCTGGGAATGAACTTTAGATAGCTTTTCCATACATATTTTGAAATCATAACACCTTGTTGATAAGGGATCCCATATAAATCTATCACATCTACGAGTCAAATATCATTGTTGTAGGAAGTGTGTAATTGTTGAGTCACCTCATGAAGGAGTCTCCAACAACAAGGTCTGAGACAAGAGCTTGACCAGAATATCTATGTTTCGAACCAAATAAAGGGAAAAACAATTTATCACATCTATGTATATCAGTAATATATATAAGATAAAAATGAAATAGATCAAACCCCATATAATCCATGGAGCATCAGGGTCATAGGTCTTTATATCCTAAATGTTTCCTCATCACTAACCACCAGCTCCCTAAGCATAGCATGGACCACATGGATGTGGTTGTCGAAATAAGAAAAATTACCTACAACCTCATGCTTATCTACCTACCCATTTTACATGTCTTATTCCATATAGATCTCCATAGTATTTTATTTTTCTCTACACAGATGGTCCGTCAACCATCTCTTGATCTTATGTAGGATGACTCGAACAATCTCATGCAATATGTCATCAACCATCACTGAAGAAACGCTATAACTCCCTTGTCTTACACAATATATCTTGACAGACATGCACCATAGATAATCAATCCTATGATCATATTCTCTAGTGTTTCATATTCTTGGATCCCTATGACTATTATCAGCTACTAGCTACTGCAGACATGGATCCAGCAGTTCCACTACCAGAACCCACTGTCAGCATCTCCTCTCCTTGTAAGCTCTCCACCACTATGGCCCACTCAAGCACACTAACATAGGTGGAAATTCATTGATATATCACTCATTCCTTAATATCCAAGGGTAATCCTTGATCAATTGTATACTACATAAATAATGAATATCTTACCATATCTTGGATGTATCTAAAGATATCAACAAACCTCCTCGAATACTCGATCACACTCATACATCCCTATAATATATACACAAGCTCATGTATTCACACTGAACACGTCTTGGAG
Source organism: Viscum album (assembly GCA_963277665.1). Lineage (NCBI taxonomy): Eukaryota > Viridiplantae > Streptophyta > Magnoliopsida > Santalales > Viscaceae > Viscum > Viscum album. The sequence continues at coordinate 1,280,974,890 of OY728131.1, forward strand.
AGATAATACTCATTCCATAAGATATTCTTGAAGTCTAAACAAGTGAGATCTATCTCATCATGTGACTGATTATCTAGACTCCAACATCACCCAGTAGAGCCCTAAAGAAGGCTCACTATGAGGACTTCTTTATGACCTACTGGCAACATCATAAGGTAGAAAACTTTAGTGACTACCTCAAAATAGTCTTCATCCACATGGTAGGTCATAATTAACCGAAAATCTCAGAGGTCACTATCTCTATAACTCAAATTGTGAACACAACCTACAAGAATCAACATTTGGTATTTTCAATTCTAATTACTCCTCAACAAGAGGTGGTATAGATAGAAAACCACTCAAATATACTATCTTTGATACATTCCCCTGTAATGGTGCCTCATCACTTAGTATATCATCCTATTTTTCATGTAGTCAAATCCTATATGGTTTTACTCATAAAGGAATCCTGAAATAAAAATGATGTACCAATGTTAAATAGTATATCTGGGGTGTTTACTCAAGAAGGACATGAAAATCAAAACACATTTCAATATTATGCATGTACCATTTATTTTCCATTCATCCAGTGTCAACATGTACTGATTATACAAGAACATTTTCAATTTCATGGTGAGTAGATATGGTAGTCTTCTTACCAACACTAGGGTCCTTGGACTGAAATATGATTTTTATACACATTAAAATAGTTTCCCTAAATCCAAATCCAATCTACGATCTCTGAACCTAGGGTAGAACCAACTACCTCTACAACCACTTGGTCATGACCTATCCCAATAGGGCCCATGTTACGGCAACCCAAGCATACCTGCAATTGGCTAGGGGCTAGAAACTTTCCTTCAGTAGTCATATGACATACATGAGAGGGATTAGTTTAATTTACCAGCATACAAGAAAAAATCATCAAGTCTATAGAATAATTAAATGTAAAACAAATATAAATAATATGTGCATACCTATATAATCCCACAATCTGAGTACCAAAATAAGGTATAAGAAATAAACGGAAAAATTTAATCCCACCAAAAGAAATTGAAAACATCTCTACGCTACAATGTAGTAGAGGACCACTGCCAAAATCACCATAAGTACACTCTTTGTTCTATATGGATTAGGAAGATATTCTTGGTCTTAGTCCCTCTATGACTCATTCAAAACGTGTGTTGTCTTAATAAGACATGAAATGTGTAGGCATATCCCATGCGAGGGTGATTATAACAATACCAATTAGGAAACCTCTACATCAAAAAATATAAATCATCAAGTGTATCCATCAAATAATAGTATTACTGTAATGAAATGTAGAAGAAGAAAAAACCCAGATATTCAAAAGTAGGATATAATGCCTCTAAGAAGCCTCAACTAAACTACCATCCCCATGATTCAACTCTATGATTTTAGGAAATGATCATTTTGGAGAAACCCACTCCCATATACATGATATAATTGGAGACACTCAACAAAGAGGTCATTACCATTCTAATAAAACATACTAGTCACTGAATATCTCAATAAAACAATAAAGGATCACACCCAGTACCAATGGGGGGATAGTATAAACCCATTATGGATCAAACTTCTATATATGGGATCATATAACAATGATATCATAAACCCTACTAAAGAGGCCTTCTATATGGGGGATTTATTTCCTATGCAAATAGTTTATGATAATTTAACAACTCCCACTTAGTGTATAAGAAATAATGATATTGGATAACACCCCAATCTCACAGAGGGACACCAAAAACACTATATGAGATTCATCCTCAAGAGGGGATCACAATCTAGAGTTGTGGATGTAATGCTACGTTTTATTTTTTAGGGGGTAGACAAAGGGAATTCACACAATTGATACTAGTCAAAACTATTCAAACAAAGAGCTTTAAATTCCCTCAAATTGGGTTCATGACGTAATATGGGAGTACATTGTGTTTCTAGAAAACACCTGGTCTTCCCATGTTTTTCTGCCTAACATGTCATATAAAAATCAATGTACTTTTTCATGTCTTACCATGGTACATGACATATGGAGGTTGATTTAACACTCTTTTCATGTCCACTTCCCATTCCCATGTCTTTTGTACATCCCCATTTACAAACCCATAATGTCCAAGTACACCTAGCCATGTCCAAGTACTACGATATACTTCTATACTATGAAAATTTTTATGTACCCTGGCATGTGTGTTCTCATGTATCCTTCAAGATACACACATATCCACCAGTGTTAGTCACACGACATGGGAAAGGTGTCACATGGATTGTTATCCATTCTTCATTTTGTAAACCCTATAATTGTTGCTAGGTCCCCACATGGCATGTAGTTCCAGTTACATGTTGTGTAATGTGGTATTTTCCATAATCTTGTAGTTCTCTTTCATTTAATCCATCATCACATCCTTTGTCATAAAACAATCTTGGAATCATGGATCTAGGGCCAGTCGACCTTTCTATCATTGGAGTTCTGATTTTGGGATTCGAATTTGCTTGTAAAATTTTCCATAGATCCATTTTTAGCAACAAAACTCTACTACCATTCATTAAACATTATGAAAATGAATCATAAATAAGATCTAGTCCACCTTTGATCATACCCCATCATCACACCTTGATTTCACTCTCGATCTCGAACTGCACCCACGGTGTTGATCTATTTCACTGAAGAACAGTTGCACAAAAATTATATACTCGGTATTCATTGAACATTTAGACAAAGAAAATATCAATGATAAATGTATAAATAAACTCAGGGAAAACCACATACCATATATTTAAAGAACAAGTATAATTCTTTATCTATTGTTAAAGAAAAAAAGAATGAATAAGTATAAATATCGATGAACAAATTAATCAACCATAAATAAATCAACCATATATGCACGAATCAATTCTATTTCATGTAATTGATCAACACTTTATCAAGATAACGTAAATGGATTGAATCATGAAAATAAAATATCTTACTTAGTGTATGGATCGATCACCGATGAAGAATGGTCATATATTTTCATCAATGGTGAGATCCTCAAACTTTTGCAGTACAATGATCCCCAATCTCGATCTGATATCATGTCATCCACTGAGATCTCTTCCAATGATCACTCTCAATTTCCATGGTCAATAATCTAACCCAAAAAATATACATAGAGGTGAATTTATAAAAGAATGTTAATTTTAGGATTTTAATTAAATAAATAAATATATTTAATTATTGTCCCATGAAGGTGTTCAAGCCCAATTCCTAACACCAGAATAAATTATTTAACACCTAGGGTAAAACCCACACTATGAATGCAATAGCAATCTCAAATTTCCAACATAAGACTCTGTTTAATAGTTATTACAATTTTTAGGAAAACAATTCTTGTGTGATACTAATATATTAAATATTTACCAAACATCAATTTTGGGAATATCGGGACTCAGAATCTCACGTTATCTCAGTGAATGGATCTGAAAATAATCTATAAAATATTTTAAATTAATACATGGGAATAGAATAATCATTACAGTATATCTATAAATTAATTTTATTATTCCAAATTTATTACATATATGTCAAAAAAAATATTCATATTCATAACACAGATTTTACAGGTAGTTTAATTTAGTATACTATATTATAGATAATTTAGATAATGGGATGGATTTATAATAAGTTATTTAAAAAAATAAATTATTTATTTAAATAGAAATATAAAATATATCTTTGGGTGTTACATTATACTTCATATATAAGATTTTATCACCGAAAATTCCATCGATCTGATAAAAATAATTGAATAGATATCTTCCAAATCACATTTTTAATGACCTTGTATCTTATAGTTATTTATGTCTTCCCATCAAAATATTGACCATGAAAGTGGTGTTGTTACATAAGATATTTTCCATTCAATCAAAAAAATTCACTAGATATTTTTTGGAAGTGAACCCATTACACATTGGTATGACCTCTGAGTTCAGTACTTGTGAAATATCATTTATGTAATACCTCAGGATAGATGCATATAACACTTAGTAAAATTTAGAGAAGTTCGGTGGATGTAGTAACAATAAGAACCCATCTTGATACGATCATTAATTTAAAATGGATCGATATATCTTGGGATAAAATTTTCCTTCATTTCAAAAAACACAACCTTACATTAAAGAGATAGTCATAAAAATACCATGTCACTAACCTCAAACACTAGATCATTTTTTTATTATTAGCATAAATTTTAAAGTAGACTCATATTCACCATATTGTGCTACTAAACAGCTTTGACACTCACTGTAACATCCTTAGCTGTATGTGGTCCAAATAGATTTCTTTTTTCATCATTATTCTTATAAATTGGATTTAAGAACATCCTTCCATACATGGCATCCTAACGAGTTATCTTTACTCTTGAGTGAAAGAAATTGTTGTATGAAAATTCTAAAAAATGAAGGTGTTGATAGAAAATATATTTGAAATATATTGGGAAATATCCCAGCATGTTTTTTATAATTTTAATGGTCCAATTAAGTTGTCCATATATATGACGGTAATATAATGTTTTGAAACTCTACTCTGTATCTAGATCCTACTAAACACATCTCCAGAACGTCAAGATTAACCTCAAATACCAATAATTTAAACTAGAATATGATACCCTATGAAACATTTCAACTTCTTTATTGAATATAATAGAAATATAAACAAAATATAAATATTCAATTATTAAGATTAAATGTTCTAGATTTTTATGTTGATCAACTATTACCCAAAATGAATTATTCCATTTATATTTTTTCAGTAGTTCAACGATTAAATTCATGGTAATATTTTCCAACTTCCATTATAGTATGACTAATAGTTTTAAAATACCCTTATTTTTTATATCTATTCCTTAATTGATTACATACTAGGAATCAAGATACATACACTACAATATCCACTTTCATGCATTCCTGTAAGAAATACTATTTCATATCTCTATAAATCACCATAAATCCATGATGAATATAGAAAGAGGATGCATGAGATTCATAAATTATATCCTTATTTAGATGTAATATTATTAGTAAGCTTACCAAGTTCATGAACCTTATCATTCCATTATAATGATAATTGAGATTGTGAACATTTCACACGTTATTTTACATCTCACAATAGTCCTTTTATACATCTTTAATCATTAACTGAATAGATGATTGAAAATTTGTATGAAAATAATATGATCTCTCTCCAATCATCGTGATTTCAAGATCCATATTCACTATGTCCATAATTATTAGATCTCTTTCAATCTTTATCATTGAAATACTATCATGGCCTTTTCGACTTAGAGTATCAGCCAGCCTATTCAACTTCCCAAGGTGGTAATGTATTTAGCTTTCATAATCAATAATCATATCCTAACCTATTTACATGAAAATATTTAATCCTTTATGTATGAATAAATATTTTTGGATTTTATGATCTATATATATTGCAACAATCTCTATAAAGATAATTCCTCAATATATTTAGTGCCAAAAAACTACTGCAAACTCCAAAGCATGATACATTTGATTTTTCTCATGAATATTGATTTACCATAAAGCATATACCATAACCATATAATTGTTATGATAAATAATTCCTAAACATTTTGTATGAATAACTATAGATTATAAACCCTTCTCCATTGTAGGGTAATGTTCAAATAGGTGCACTGAAAAACCTTCTTTTTAACTCCTTAAAATGTTCCCCACATTCATATATCCATATAAACATATATTTTTTTTGAGTCAACAAGGTTTTTAGATTTGATAACCCAAATAAATCCATCAAAAATCATCAATAATATCTATATAAACTAAGAAATCTATTGATCTATGTAACCGTGGTTACTCTAGGTCATTGGATAGTAACTATTATCTTTGAAGGATCTTCATATAAATCATTACATGAAATTATATGACCCAAAATTTTTACATTTTATTCAAAAATATTACTCTATAAATTTGGAATATATATTATCCTTCCTCATGGTCTTTAGAACAATCCTTAAATGTTCTTTATACTCTTATTTTCTCTTTGAATATATAAAAATTTCATTTATAAATATTAGAAAAAAATGAAGAAGCTAGTCATTAAAGACACCATTCATTAAATTCATGAAGTTATTTGGGCCGTTTATATGTCAGAATTGAATTACTATAAATTCATAATTATAATAATACCTCATATATAATGATATCGTGGATATAATTTCTGTTTTTATCCCTAATTGATGATATCTATACCGTTGATCAATCCTTGAAATCTATTTATCTCTACCAAATTGATCAAAAAATCATCAATACAATGTATAGTATACTTTTTATTGATATTGATCAATTTTGAGTTCCTAATAATAAACACAAATATGAATTTATCCAACTTCCTTCTTAATAAAAATAATAGGTTCAACTCATAGTAAATTATAAGGATTAATAAATCCCTTATCAATATTCTCCGAAATAATATTCATAAATACCAAAAACGCAATTAGGGTCATTATTTAGGGAGTATTTAAAATATTTTTAACACCATGAATGATTTATATTCAAAACTAAACATCATAATTTGGGGAAATACTATTAATATCTTTAATAAATACATCAAAACATTGACTAAGAAAATCATATCTTCAATGTTGTTTTTTTCAAAACCATTAAAGATCCATATCCCTCATTGATACTCATTAAGATCCTTAAAATTAAAGTACCTTAAATTATAAATTAGTTTTTATCGCCAAATAAAGAGATAAATATAGTTTTATTCAGAAAATAAACTTTGACATCCCTTCTAAATAAATTGATTTAGGATCTATAAAGAGAGAGGAAAAAATTTCTCCTAATAAAATCAAATTTAACTAGAGGGATAATCACATGATTTATGGGAAGCACTTTCACAAAATCTTGTACCACAAAGCACCTATAGACTTCAGATTTAGTCACCATGCCACAATGAGTTTTTAAGTCTAATTCAATGATTAATGGTTGAGGTTGAAACATTACACCCATATAAAATTCATTAGATATAAAATATTGGGTAGATCTAAAATCAAATAAATCTTTTAATGTTATAGAGTGGATTTTTAGAATACCATTCACGAAGTGATTTTCCTGAACCACTTCAATTATGGTATTAAAGGAATTTATTTTATCCTTTTTCTTATATATTATTGGGGCCCACCATACTCATTAGCTCTTTCATTAGGGAATTGATTCGTATAATTACAAATATCCGTGCATCTGCAGTATTGAATATCATTGGATCAATCCTTATTAATGCTTTATATAGAGAATTTAAATAACTCCAATAACATCACTCTATTTTTTTTGATCAAGGTGTGCAATATTATGCCCACTCATCATGAACCAGTAATGATCAAGTTAATACCCAATCTTCATTCATATCTATTATCCCTTGATCTATATGCATCACAAAAACATCTCATTTCTATCACAATCCAACCTGAAACCTCTCTCTTTTTTTAGTCTTTCATTCCTTTTATGGAATTCCCATGTGTTTTATAAGAAAAATTAACATCTTTGGGAGAGCTGAATAATGAAAATGGTTGGTTCATAGTTAAGAGAAATCGTGAACTATCCAAATAAAACAATGCGGCCTCGCTAGTGGTTCTATAAAGGGAGAACTAGTTTGTGCCTCTCCCTAGTATCCCATGTGGTCCCTCACCCTTGGGATAGAGGAAAACATATGATTGGTGCATGGTCTAGAAGACTGTGCGGCCAAACTATGTGGTATTAATAGGGATTTAAAAAATAAATAAATGATAAAAAGAAAAAAAAATTAAAATAAGAAAAATTAAAATAAAATTAATAATTGTAATAAAATATTTTTTTTATTATTATTAATTTTTAACACCCTAAAAGGGGTAACCCACTTTTTGGCCAAATCCTTCCCCCCACTCTTGCTTATGCGACCCAGCCCGAATGGGCATCTCCCTAGAAACATGCCTTTACCACTTATCCTACCTTGATTATTCATCATATTGTCCAATGATTTTTGGGGTGGTCACCTTAGGTTGGGTTTTACCATGATACGCTTCATTTTCCTTCCATTTTCATTTCACCTTTTCTCATCTCCCTCGTGTCGCACTTGTCCCATCCCAATCCTAACCCATTTTGGGTATTATTATTGGTTTATTCTTGGTAATTATGGATATTTTTTCCTATTGAATGTAGTTCTGGACCCAATTGTTGAAGGAATATATCGTTCCATTGGATTCATGTAATGGTTCATCAATTCTGTCACATTGGCCCAATTTTCATTATGGTGTTTGTAATTTTAGGGATCCTCGTATTTTTCAGTGCATATGGGTTTTTCTTGAAGCTATTTTGAGTCACTAGAGTCATAGGTGACTTAGAAGTGTATTCATAGGTAATAACACACATATATATGAGTTCCCCCTTTATATATATATTCACTCATTGGGGTATGAATATATATTTTGGGGCAAGGAAATATTATGTATATATGTAAAAAATGAATACGTGTGTAAGTCTAAAGGGATATATTCATGTATAAGAATATATATAAGGAGCCATTGAACATATTTGTCCATGAGAATATGTACCTAAAGGATAAGTTTCCTTATATATTGTTAAATGTGAATGTATGTGAAATATGAAAGGTGAATAATCAAGTCATCACTGAAGAAGGATTCAGGTTCTAAAGTTTTTCATCTTGGTTATATTTATTATGAGGTTTGTTCCCCATATATAAGGATTTCAAAACAAAATCTATGATTTCTTTGTGCTTTTTAAAAAGTGTTTTATATTTTATATGAATTTTATATGCTATATATATATATATATTTGGTTTCAGTTATTGGAATGATGATTCTAACCTGGTTTCTAATCATTCTCTAAAGCTTTCCAAATGGATTTATTATATTTAATAATGGTTTCAATTTTGTTTTTAAATGTGAAGTTATTTAAAGATTCAATTGGTATTTTAAATGAAATTTGATTCTAAAAGTGTTAGGAAATTTTGTTTTCTAATGTGAAAGTATTCATTTTAATGTAAGGACACCCCCCTTTAGATATTTGAGAATGTTTTATGGATATAGAAAACCCCTCTTGTGCAATAACCCTTGATTTAGAAATTTTATATTTGTCCTTAATGAGTTATTTTCGATATGTTCATAGTGAAGAAGCTTTCTCATTATTTTGTGTCTTAAAAGGGGGATGGACTTAATGAAGGGGATCAGTGGTGAGAAGTTATATGGGGTTTTAGTGAAGAATGTGGTATTTATATCTATTCTATATGGATAAAAAATCACCAATATTTTGAATAAACACATGGGAACCTATATATATTTATATGGGAAGACTAGATCAAGTATGTTAGAGGCTCTAGTAGGGATGAGGCTCTATTACCATATCCATATTGACTGTACAACACTAATAGAACATGTGATGATGACCACATACCACTATAACTTGGGATGATTTCCGATGTAGTCGCTCATGCATGAGGCTACTATGGGATGTGGGTTTTAATCCAGATCAGCGAGGTATGAGTATCCAGAGGCCCCATTAACCCCAAAAACCTAGGGATTTACTATTGTTATTTATATCATTTACCAACATTTTTCTTTCTATAGTACTATTTTTGAACATGTTTAAAATAATAAAATACGCATTTCCCTTCCTCTATTTCATAGAACCTATTTTTTTGGTATTTCATACTACGAACCTTTTTTATAGCTTAAAAATTATTTTAAAAGATTTATTGGGAATCTCACAGGAATTGGTAACTATTTTTTGAAGGCAATGGAAAGTCGTTTTTATTTGAAAAAAGGAATCATGTTACTTGTTTTTGAAAATAATGGAAACCCCTTTGTCATATCTTGAAAACAACATTAATTAATTTTATTTTTAATAGAAATTCATTGTGAACAATTGTTTGGGAGTGCCTAGTATGTTTAAAAACTCAATCCTATAGCATTAACTATATTTGTTTCTTCTGATGTTAAATTAATATCAGACTCCCTTGTCATGGGTTGATATTTGTTTAGTGGTCGGTGGTGACCTGTATGGTCACATAGAGGTATATGTAGTTTTATTTTCATTATGTATCTACTTTAATTTGTATCATTATACTTATATTTATTTTATATTATTCCTTATGGGAGAATTCATTCCCATTTGGTTTATTTTTTATGCTTGCACTAGTTTTCAACCCAGTAGGATGAGGAATACTTCTTAGGACTCCTTACTAGTTAGATCAAGTGAAGAGTTCGGAGTCGAACCTGGTTGATTTTCCGAAATATTCTATCAATGAAGAACCTATGTTATTTGTGATGTTATATATATCAGAGATAGGATTTTTTGGGCTCAAGTGGTAGTTCAAGGGTTGGTTCCTGATCACCACCACTCATGAAAAGATTTGAGTCACTAGGGCAGTTGGGTTTCTAGTGTTTATTTTTATTTTGGGATATGTTGCTAGAGTTTTTTTTACTTCAATTATCTTTTTTATATTAGAAGATGATTTTGGAGGTGAGATGTTGCTGCAAGGTGAGATTTCATTTCATAGTGAACCATGAGGAGACTGAGTGCATAGTTCAATATTCTTCTATTATTTGTGTAATGATCGGTGCATGGTCTAATAAAACATGTGGTCAGGGTATTCATGAACACTAGTTCCCTATTTCGATAATTTTTTATGACATCTTTCCTTTTTATTACATAAATTTTCACTACATTTTCCGAACATAGGATCTTTAAATTATAGTGTCTTGAAAATCAGGAACATAAAATAATAAAACATAAATAATTCTTTCGAATCCCCTCAAAAAGATTCTTGAAAAGTTAATCCTATTTACAATTACAACATCTCATAACCTGGAAACATACATCAATGGAAAGGGTGAGCATAATGCCCCGTAAGAAAAAACAAGGTTACGAATTTAATTGTGATATCAATGAGAACCTGATGATTTACATAAAGACATGGGCAATAGAAAAAGTGGAATATAATAATAAAAATAACAAGAATTATAACTTTAATATTTGTATAGGAACATTTATTTTATACATTCATGAACATATCACCAAGGATCATCCCAAAGGTGTCATAAAAATTTCAAAGGTTATTCACCTAAGTATCGTAAAACTTATCATCTCTACAGATTAATTTCATTACCGAATGCATTGGAGTTCTATTAGGGAACACCCTTAATATGTATTTGTTTTCAAGTGTTCCACATATATAATACTCATACCATTCATAAATAACCCATATCGAATAAAATAAATGCATTTCATTTCAAACTTGTGGCATTTTATATGTGCTTAAAAAACATGATTTTTATGTCATTTATAACACATGGAAAAGGAATAAGGGTTTTATGTATGTAAATTATAGAATAAAAAATATCATTTTTATTTATTTATGAGTACCCCTATAAATGAAATAGGTCTGGGTATTCACATAAATAAAAGAAGATAACTTCTTGGGAAATGGAGAGAAAGATTTTGAGATGAAATTTATGCAGCCTAGTTACAATATAACATAGTTATAGAAAAAATTAAAAAGATAGGGGAAAAGGATAAACCACTCATAAATAAATCATAATAAATAATAGGGAAGTAATGAAATATAAATAAGATCATCATATTTAAATTTTAATGACATGCCACATGAAAAGGAAACTTGATAGAAAAGATTAGACACGATTTATTTTACAAAAAATTGGCAACCTAATGACTTCACTTAAAATTCAGAAAAATAAGTTTGTAAAAGTGGAGATACTATCTCTTAATTTGAAAATAAAATGGACATCAATAAGTATATATAATAGGATACCCCCACATAATATAATGGAAACTAGAAGTCATAACATAAAGAAAGTCAAGACTAAAAGAGGAGGGTGAAAGGTTCCCTTACCTTGAAGAGTAACTTCAAAAGCTCAAAGGATAGGACCTTGGGGGGATTGAGGGAAATATGGGAGGACTAATTGGGAGGTAAAATTTCATATCTTAGTTTAGGAGGAATTTGGAATTAAATGAATAATGTAATGGGTTTCTATTAATAATAATAGAGGGGTGATATTTTATTAATTTACAAGGGGAACCTCATTAGTGGTATTTGACAAACCATGGGCTTGACTATGGTATTGTCTCTTGTATTGGATACATGGGATACCTCATAATATATATTACTATACACAAGTATACCAGAATCATTATACCATGATTACATCATTAATGATGACATTAAGCACACCGAATCTCACAACTATATTTTTATTATTCACTGAAAACAAAACATTTTATAAAAATATCATAAATTCACACTAACATAATATTGATGCTCTTAATTCAAAAATAAACTCTATTTTATAAAAATAATATTCTAATTATGAGATATTTAATTTTTTAGTAAAAAACCTATTTACCTGATAAAATATTATTACTTAACTAAATTTTTTTGAAACAGATATTTACACAAGCTATTATATCACATTACCATTCATGATTCCTAAATTATATTTATACATTCTGAAGTGAGTTTACTATTATATTGTTTACAATACTACTCATAAGGGTATTATTACTATTCATTATTTATTGTTCCCCAACAATTAAGATAATCTTACTAGACTCTAAATTTCATTACTGTTCATAAATGTAGAAGAAATTTTTTTGAAAATCATTTCACCTTATTAATTATTTAAAGTATACAAAAATATTTTAAAGTTTCCTTTTTCTAATATTCACCAGAAATATGGAACTTCTATAAATTCATCCTATATATATTTTAATATTTTAAATTAACAAATTTTACCATAATAAGAAATAATGAATTTATTTATACAAAAGGATTATAAAATGTAACTAAGGTATCATTACATAGCCCCTAATAACACATGCATATTACCTAAGAGTAAGCTGTGCAATGGTTATAGAATCTTGGGGCGGCTTAGACAACATTTCCCAAGTGGTGTCAGCTTGAACTTCTTCTTTATGCAATTCCATTCAAGATTAATGTGTTGAAGTTTGGTGTGGGTTTGGTTTGGAACAAATCCCAGTGATTGTACCTTCTTCCCAATCTCCGATAGATGGGCTTCATATGTCCCAAGTTTACTGGATGAGGCCATCAACTCCTGTTTCTGTATTAATTAATAATTATCACTTGTATTTATAAAAAATAATCATAACATTAATATTATAGTTTCCAACGATCATATTGACCAATGGTCATATAACAGTCAAAGCCCAACTGTCTAATTTTAATTATACTCACTTCATTAATTAGAGGATATAGTTTTGTGGTGTATAAAATAACACAGAAATTTTGGAAACAAATATTATTCAATAGTTTAGGTCATTGCATTATTTCCCCCAAAAGAAATTATTTCCACAATATTTAAACTTGTACCCTATGAAAAGAAAAGGTTTGGGTACTTATGCCTTATAGACTCCTCTGGTTTCTATGTGGATTCTTCACATTTTTGTTTTATCCATAACACCTTAACAAGGTGGGTAGTTCTGTTGTGTAGACCTTTTTCTCTGGGATCCAATATCTCTTCTAGAAGATCTTCATAAGAGATTTCTTGTTCTATTTGTACCGCATCTAGATTTAGTACATGTGAAGGGTCATTTATGTACTTCCTCAAGAGGGATACCTGGAAGACATCATGAACTTGTGCTAGATTTGGAAGAAGTCCAAGCCGATAGACCACTGCTCCTACATGATCTAGGATTTCATAGGTGCCAATTTACATAGGGTTAAGATTATGTTTCTTCCCAAACCTAATGACTCTCTTCCAAGGTGAAATTTGATAAAATAATTTTTCACCAACATCATACTCCAAGTCACTTCGACGGTTGTCGGCATAGCTTATTTTCTAAATATGAGCAGCCATAATGTGTTGCTGGATGGAAAGGATTTTTTCTGTCATCTATTGCACAATATCAAGACCAAAAATCTTTATCTCCCTAGCTTTATCCCAATATATTAGAGTTATACATCGCTTACCATATAGAGCTCCATAGGGTTCCATTTGAATACTCGAGTGGAAGTTGTTTTTGTATGAGAGTTCAACAAATGAAATATGTTGATCCCATCCACCTTTAAATTCCATTGATCATGTTCTCAACTTGTCTTCTTGTGTTTGAAAATTACTTTTAGATTTTCCATCAGTTTGGGGGTGATAGGTTGTACTGAAATTCAATTCAGTGCTCAGTTCATGTTGAATAATTATTCATAATTTTGATGTGAACCTTGGATCATGATCAAATACAATAGAAATAGGAACTCCATGGAGCCTTACCACCACCTTAATGTAAATCATGGTAATTTGATCAAGATATAAATTATCCTGAATATATATAAAATGGGAATTATTGGTGAGATGGTCCATAATAAACCATATCTCTTGGTTTCCTTTGGAAGTTCTCAGGAGACCAGTGACAATGTCCATAGTGATAGTGTCTCACTTCCGTGTTGGTATGGGTAGTGGTTATAATACCTCTTTAGAATTTTTTCACCCTACCATCACTTGCTGACATACCAGGAACCTTGAAGTGTAGTTAGCAATCTCCCTTTTTATATTATCCCACAAATAATGACCACAAATGTATCTATACTATTTTTACTCCCAGGATGTATAGAGAATGTAAAGTTATGATCTTTATCCATTAGATCCTTTATTTCTTGAATAGATGGAACACATATTCTGATATGGAATTTCTGTACACATTCTTGATCAATATTTATCTTAGGAAACTTCCCATCCCTTATAAACTCAAACTTTTTCTGTAACAAAGGATCTTCTTTCTGGGCTTTCTAGATATTCTCTAGTAATGATAATTGACAAATATTTTGGGTTAGGGTTGATGATTTCGATTCCATTATAATTCCCATGTCCATCACTACTAGGTCATTGATCAAAGGATCTATTTGAATCCACATCATGGAAAGAACAACTGGGTCTTTCCTGCTTAATGCATCAGTGAATTTGTTTCCCCTTTCGAGATGATAATGAATTGAACAATCATAGTCTTTAAGAAGTTACAACCATCTCATTTTCCTCATTTTCAATTAAGTTTTTGTGAAACTATACTTTAAAATTTGATGTGTTTTGTATATAACACATATCACCCCATAAAGATAGTGCCTCCATATCTTTATAGAAAAAATGACCACAGCCATCTCTATATCATGCGTATGATAGTTCTACTCATGAGTCTTTAACTATAGAGATGCATAAGCAATGACCTTATAATGTTTCATGAGGATGCTCCCAATCCCTTTCAAAGATGGATCGCTAAAAATAACTAACCCTTATCCACTTGAGGGATGAGTTAGTATGGGTGTGGTAACTAATCTATTCATCAGCTCTTGGAATCTTTCCTCACACTCCTTTATATAGATGAACTGGATCCTTTTTTTAGTTTACTTTGTTAATGTATTATAAAGCCATGAAAAACAGACCTCTTATAATATCCTGTAAATCCATGGGTACTAAGAATCTCAGTTATTGTTGTAGGATGATGACAGTCGTCTAAAACCTTTTTATTTTCTGGTTAAACTATGATTATTTCATTGGTAACATTTTTCCACAAGAAAGAAACTTGTTTTAACCAAAATTCCTATTTTTTGAACTTTCCAAAAAGCCTCTCCTTCCATAGAGTCTGAAAAATTACCCTTAAATGATCATCATGCTCCTCATGAATTTTGTAATATATCATAATATCATCAATAATAACTCTAAAAAAGTTATTAAGGTAGTCCTTAAACACTCTATTAATAAAATCTATAAAAATAAAAGGTGTATTAGTCACTCCAAAGGGCATACCAACGAACTCATAATGCCTAGGTCTTGATCAGAAGGGGTTTTTTTTGGAATATATTCTTTCTTCACCCTCAATTGGCGATAACCAGATCGAAGGTCAATATTAGAGAAGAATTGAGCCCCATGATGTTGGTCAAATAATTCTCTAATTCTAGGAAGAGTGTATCTATTCTTCACTATGATCCCATTTCATTATCTATAATCAATGCATATCTAAATTGATCCATCCTTCTTCTTCATAAAGAGAATAGGTTCTCTCAAAGGAGACATACTCGTTCAGATAAAACCCTTCCCTAAAATATGTCGGATTTGTTTATTTAATTCTTATAGCTCCACATTTTCGATATTGTATGGGGTATTTGATGTCGGATGAGATCCAGGTACTAGTTCAATGGAAAATTCTAACTCTTTTTCTGGGGGTGGTTTGGGTTACTCCTCAGGAAATATGTCAATGTATTCCTAGACAATGGGGACATTTTCATTCCATAAACTCTCGTTTTATTATTCTTATTCACCAATAAACTCAATAAATAAGAATATAATAGGTTCTTCTAGATATTTATCATGTTGAGTGATCTCTCCTTTGAATATAATTGTAGGTTTTCTATTCAAGAATACTGATATTTCCTTGCTTCTGAATTTGATCATAGCATTATAATTTGAGAGCCAGTCCATCCCTGGAATAATGTCAAATTACAACATGGGAATCACTACAAGATTTGCGATAAGATTGTGCTCACTAAAATAAATACTAGAGTTTATAGGCACTGGCGATGCTTAGATAATCTCAGTTGGAGTCTTGACTAATAACCCTATTTTGATAAATTTAGGGGTTGATTCAAAATTCATTTCAAACTTGCAGGAAATAAAGGAATGCGTATAACAACAATACAAAAAAGTAAATGCTGGATTTTAGTGAACATCAAGATTACCTGCCACGAAATCATTTAGAGATTAAACATCAGTTTTCGTAATAGAAAAAAGCACAACCTTTCTCCCTTTTTCATTTCTGAGGTAGATGGTGGTTCCCCTCCACTGCCCCCATATTTGGACAGTGATTGGAAAAATTACCAAGTTGTCTACACTTATAGAATTTGAAATTAGGTAGGGAATGCACCATTTTCCCCTATTAGTTAGTTTTGGGAAGTTTAGGATTCACCTCACTATGAAAATTTGGTGCGATATTCCATCTCTACCACACTTGTATCACTTCCCACTCCTGATCAGGCAGTTCCACGAATGCTTCTTCCCACATTTATTACATGTGGTACGTTTCACTTGATAGCCTCATCTTCCCTGATCAAAGCTCCTCTCAAGGATTTGATCCATTGATCTCTTATTTTCATTAGATTTATGGGACCACAACATATCACCAAACTCCAATTTTACTTTCATTTCACTTCATACAATCTCCTCATAGCTGTCATAGTCTCAGTTGGATAGATTCTTCTGTAGATGATATCGTAGTCCAACGAATAATCTATCAGACATACCATTTGGATCCATTACAAAGCTAGAGGTGTAACGCTAAATCCTTGTGAAGTTCATGGCATAGATTTCCAAAGTTTCATTCTCCTTCTACTTCAGCTTGAGAAATTCCTTCTCCAAGTTTGTTCTTATAGAACGAGGGAAATACTTATTGGAGAAGATCCCTAAGAACTCTTCCCACTCCATAGCTTCAACATCCACTCTTGTCCACGTGTTTTTTACCAGTTCCCAACTTTGATCAGCTTCTCCCTCTAATCAATAAACTTCCAGGGTGACCTTATCTTGTTCCAAAAAATGGATCATAGAATAAAACTTCTGTATAGATTTGAACCACTCTTCAGCAATCAATGGGTCGGTAGATACATAGAAGGTTTTTGGTTATTGAAGCATAAATGACTCCACAAAATGTTGTTCCCTTCACGGTGAGATTGGTCCCATATATTTATTCAAATTGTTTCCCATAACATGAGTCAGTTGGTTCATCATTCTCAAGAAAGTTTCCATTATAGCTTCCATCGGAGTGTCATGAGCACATGGTTTATTACAGTCACTATTTGCACGGTTCCTCCTATATCCTGCCATTTTATAAAATAATAAAACCTTAGTTAGAAGATTATTTAATTTTTGAATATTTTAACTATAAAGGATTATTATGTCTTAAAAATTCATGATTAAACATTGTATTCTTTAACAACAATTACATTTCTCTATAAATCCTTCATAATGATTCATCAAAAGATTATGATTAACCAAACATGTCACCCAAGATAGTTAAAAAAGAAGTACATAAAGTTCCATTGTTTCGTAATAGGATACCCTATGTCAATATCAAAACTCTTTGTTGGATTTTTCACTCCTACGT
Organism: Viscum album; assembly: GCA_963277665.1. Classification (NCBI taxonomy): domain Eukaryota; kingdom Viridiplantae; phylum Streptophyta; class Magnoliopsida; order Santalales; family Viscaceae; genus Viscum; species Viscum album. Next base: position 1,280,993,070 of record OY728131.1, read on the forward strand.
ACATTTGTGCCAGAGACACATCCACTTGTTCGTATCCAAACATGTATTTATTTGATCAGAAACTACTTAAATAATATTTCAAAACAAAATAAGAAGAAGTTTTCCTATATTTAAAAATTTCTATAGGTTTATTCAAAAAGTTTTTATATCCTAATTTCCATAAATAACTAAACAATCCTTTGAAACCAACTACGCATCCCACCTATTTATAACATAACGTTTCATTACATTTTAAAAACAGAGCATCTTTAATGTCGATTATCTTGGAAATAAGGAACACAAAACATGAAAACATACTGAATTATTTTAAATCCACATGAAAATATTCTTGAAATGTTAATCCTATGTAAAATTTCTATATATCATAACCTGGATACATACATCAAAGGAAAGGGTGAGCTGAAGGCCCAGTAAGGAAAAACAAGTGTAACAATTTACCTGTGATATCAATAAAAACATGTTAATTTACATAAAGACATGAAAAATGGAAAATTAGGCATATAATAACAACAATAACATGAATATGTGGATAAAAGTTTTATTTTAGACATTCATGAACATATCACCAAGGACCATTCCAAGGGTGTTACAAAAATTACCATGTTTATTCACCAAGGTATTGTAAAACATGTCATCTCTAGAGATAAAATTATTTACCCAATGCATTAAAATGCTATTATAGTACACCATTAATATATCATTATTTTCATGTGATTAATGTAGATCATAATAAAAAAATTAATAAATAAACCATATAGAATAAAATAAATGGATTTCATTTCAAAATCGGGACCTTTTATAAGTGCTTAAAAAACATAATTGTTATGTCATTTATAACCCATGGAAAAGGAATAAGGGTTTCATGTATTCCAATTCAAGAATAAAATATATCATTTTTATGTCACTATTAATACTCCTATAGACTAAATAGGTCTAGGGATTCACATAAATAAAATAAGATAATTTCTTGTGAAAAAGAGAGAGAGATTTTGAGATGAAATTTCTACAGCAAAACGACAATATAACATGGTTCTAGAAAACATTTAAAATAGGGGGGAAAGGTAAAAACACTCATAAATAACTCATAATACAATATAGGGACATAATAAAATATAAATAAGATCATGGTATAGAGCTTTTAATGACATTACACATGAAAAAATAAACTTGAAAGAAAAGAGAAGATGAGATTTCTTTTATGAAATTTTGGCAGCATAACAACGTTGCTTGAAATTTATAAAAATTTGTTGATGAGAGTGGAGATGGTCTCTCATAATCGGGACATAAAATTTACAGTTATAATAATATATAAGAATAAACCCCCACATAATAAAATGGAAACTAGAGGACATAACATAAAGGAAGTCATAACTAAAAGAGGAGGGTTAAAGGATCCCTTTCCATGAAGAGTAACTTTTAGAGCTCGAAGGTTGGGACCTTGGGGGGGATTGAGGGCACCTTGGGAGGACTTATTGACAAGTAAAAGGACTAGATCTTTGGTGAGTAGGAATTTTTAATAAAATTAATGAAGGAATGGGTTGTTAATTATAGTAAAAGTGAGGGAATATTTTATTAATTTCCAAGGGACACCTCATTAGTGGTATTTGAAAAACCATTGACATTCCAGTGGTATTTTCCCATGGTATTGGCCACTTGGGACACCTCATAACATATCTTAGTATAAAAAAATCGACCAGAATTACTACATCATGATTACATCATTAATGATGTCGTTAAACACATCGAAACTCAAAAATGTATTTTTACAATTAAAAAAACTGTATATAATAATATTCTAAATTACCCCAAACATAATATCGATGCTATAAATTTAAAAATAAAATACATTATATGAAAATAATTTTCTAATAATGCGATATGTAAATTTTAATTAAAAATACTATTTACTAGAAAAAGCACTAATAATTAACTAATAATTTCTGACCAAATATTTACTTGTGATATTATATCACATTACTATTCAATATGCCTAAACTATATATATACATTCTTAAGGGAAGTTATTATTCCATTGGTCACATTACTATTCATAAGGTTAATGTTATTATTTATAAAAAATTATTTTGATCTTGTTAGACTCTATATTTCGTTCTGATCACAACTGTAGAAGACCATTTTTTGAAAATAATTTCACATTATTAATTATTTAAAGTATAAAAAAATGTTTTAAAATACCCTTTTTCCCAAATTCATAAAAAATATAGAACATTTATAAATTCATCCTAGATTTATTTTAACTTTTTAAATTCACAAATTTTACCATAATAAGAAATAAAAATTTATTTATACAAAAGGATTACACAAAGTAACTAAGGTCTCATAAAACAGACTCGTATAACACCTGCATAGGACCTAAGATTATGGTGTGAAATGGTAATATAATATTGAGGTGGCTTAGACAACATTTCATGAGTGGTGATTTCTATCATCTTGAACATATCACTTAAGCGATAATGTTCATGCTTTATGTGTCAGAGTTTGGCTTGGGCATGGTCTAGAAAAAAGACCAATGATTTTACCTCCTTTCCAAGCATCAACAAATGGGATTTGTATGGCCCGAGTCTACTGGATGAGGCCATCAAATCCTCTTTCAGTTTTAATTATACATGATAACTTGTATTTATAAACAATAATCGTAATGTTATGATTATAGTTTCCAACAGTCATATAATAGTCAAAACCCAACAATCTCTTTTTAGTTATAGTCACTTTATTAAATAGAGTATATTGTTTTGTTGAGTATTAAATAACACACAAATTCAGGAAAAAAATATTATTCAAATGTTCAGGTCGTAATAATTATTCTATGGGTGGTCCTATGGTCAGATATTTTTTGGTGTGTTTTGATTTTAAAATGAAAATGGTTTTTAAAAGGGTTTTTGGAGTGAACAAAAATTGGTATTCAAAGGGGAAAATGATTCATTTCTAAAGTAATTTTGTGGTTCAAAGTTGAGTGGAGAATGATCTTAATTTCAAATGGTTTTATAAATTTTTAAATGAGATGTATGTTGGAAATGGTTTTCTTTTATGGAAAAATTATATGTGTAAACCTTGGTATTTCCTATGAATGTTCACATATATGTGTTTGTGTGCATGTACAGTGCATGTTAGTAGGTATAAACGAATGATATAAGTGGAGGTGGGATTCCCACATATTTGATATATCTTATGATGTCATGAGTGAATATTTAAAATCAATGGTTTGACATGTTTTTTTCAATGTGTTTTTTGAAAAGGAATGTGATTTCGATTAAATAGTTATCCTTTTCTAATGAGATTTTCGGTTTAAAAGGGAAATGTGAGGTGGCGTTTTGAATTTTAAAGTGATTACAATGAAATTGTTTTTAATTTTGTAAAAAATTGTTTTCAATATAAATTTTAAAATATTGATTTCTAAAATAGTTTTCTTGGATTTTTTTTGTTGTTGTTTGGAATATATATGATTTAGTTTTGATTTGGTTTTGTGGTTTTTCAGTTTATGTGCAAGGTATTTGGTTTTAAAATGTTAATTGGTGAATTCAGTTGTAATTCTATTTTTTTTGTGATTTACGTTGTTTAGAGTGTGTCACCCAGAAATACCAGGAATTTTTATGAGGATTATCTTCTATTCGTCGACTCTATCTAGACCCTTAGTGAAGTGGTGGAGCCTAGATATACTAAATAATTTATTTTTTCTACAATCATAGAAGACTGTTACAAGTTTTTTTGTGGCTTCGGGATATTGAGAGTGTCCTAAAACTTTCAGGAACTCCAGATGTTATGCTAGTGTGAGTTTACTTAGGTATGTTTTAAGGATCAGGAATGGACTCGGTGGAAGGTGATTGTTCCATTAACATTGCAAGTTGGGATGTCTTGGGTGATCCTCATGACCAAATTCATCATGTTGATTATTCTTGAGGAAGTGAAGGTGGGGAAAGTTCACAAACTTTTGGATGCTCGAAAAGGTCAGCTGATAAGGAAGGGTATGGTTGACCATTTCGATGAACTGGTTTCCTTTTCTCCAAAGATAATGTCGAGTGATCAGTTGAAATCCCCTATTATTGTGTGGGGTATATATCCAAGGTTCAAGGATTACTCTCATTCATATGGGAAATTTTGGTAGGGAATATTTTTTAGTTGATGGTCAGGTTTCTTTTGGTACTCATATAGGAACCCCATCTAGTGAAGAGTGTGAACTAGAGAAACCTATTATAGAAAAGTCTCCTTGTCACCTCCTTCCATTCACTCTTCAGACCACTCACTTGTTTGATTCTAGTGTGTTCAGTTTGGGAAATCCAATTCATCTTATTGTAATCCTGCAAAGTCTTGTTGATGGTGTGTCTATGGAAATGTTATTTAAGTTGTGTTTCTATAATAGGAAGCCTTTATCATAGATTTTTATTTCCCAACTGCGGGGAAGCAGATGCTTGAAGACCTCATGACCCTATCTATATGTCCCAGAGTTAATTTTTTTCACATAGTCTGGAATTTTTTGGGTGTGACATATGTACATCCAATATGTTTTCTCTAACTTCAGTTTGGTGACATTTATTTTTCCCCTTTTGTGGTTTAATATCATTCTTAACCATTCATTTTGATGATATTAATAGCCTATTTGTTGAATTTTTTGTGGTTATTCATTGTGTATGTGTACTCTTGAATACTTATTCTTATTTTCGAATGATTAAATTTTTTAGTAGTTCATGTTGGGAGATAATATACCTTGAGTAATTAGTAATTTTATTGGGTTTGATGCTATGAATGAGTTTCTTTCCTTGGGATCTTCCCATACTGGGAGCACCTATTTTGGTACCACCATTCTAGTCAGTTCGTTAATTGTGGGGAGAGCCCTCTCTTTCCCCCTTGTGTCTTCTATTTTTCACTATAGTTTTCTGGGTTCAAATTTTATATTTGAATGTTCACACTAGGGCCCATGGTTTTGTTTGGACATAATTTTATTTCTGTCCTAGTTTTGTTACTAGTTTGGATTGGTGACTTTCGGGTGGGGGGAGAAAGTGTTAATGGTGGCGAACATTTTCACAACCCAACCAGACACCTCTATTTATTTTATTTATTTATTTTGTCTTACTCTCATTTTATGGATTTCCTAGTTTTTTATAGGAAAAAATGATAATTGTTGGGCGGATTCCAGAGGGTACACGACTGGTGCACGATTTGATGAAACCATTATCTAGCCTAGTCATAATCATGCATCCTAGATATTGGTTTTTGGTATGGTTCATAAGTGTGCACCTCTCCCTATCGGTTCATATAGTCTACCCCCCTTGTGATAGAAGAAACCACATAGTTGGCACACATTTTGGAAGACCATGTAGACAAGCCTTGTGGTCATCCCAAAGTCATAAAAAATAAAGAAAATGAGAAGAAAAAAATAAAAATAAAATATAACAAAATAAAAAATTTAATAATATTATTAATAATAAAATAAATGTTTTTTAATATTATTAGTATGTTTATTATTATTATTAGTATTTTTTAATATCATAAATGGGGTATCCCCCACCCATTTTCATCTAAATCCATCTCTTACCTCCAGCTTGTGAGAGCCAACCCAAAGGGGGCTCTCCTCAGTGATGCATCTCTACCCACTCTCCAACAATAATTCTTCAGTTTTTATTCCACTGATTCATGGTTTGATCACCTCAAGTATGTTTTCACTCTCCAAAACTTTAATTCTCTTCCATTTTCATTTCACCTTTTCTCCCCCCACTTATGTTGCACATGAACCATCAAAACCCTAAACCATTATGGGGAATTTTTTCTTGGTTAAGTCTGGTGGATTCATTATCTTGGGTCCTTTTTATGACATATCTATCCTCTAAAATCAAAGGAAGTGGGTATGCCATTGGTTTCTAGTAAGGGTTTTGGTGTTCCTTCACTTTGGACCAATTTTAATTGGCTGGTTTTTAATTTTTGGGTTCCTTCAATTTTTATAGTGCCTCTTGTTTTCTCTTAAATTATTTTTGAGTCTCCAAAGATAAAAACCCCAAACATGTGTATGAATATGTAGATATATAAATATATATTTATATCAGTTCCCCCTTTATATACATTCCCTTCTATAATTTTGAATATATATATATTGGGGCTATGTTTTCTTTTGTCCATTTGTCAAAAATTTATTTGTGTGTAACTATAAAGGTTTATATAAATGTATAAGAATATATGTAATGAAAAAACTTATACTTATTTTTATGATAATATTTACAGTGTGGCTATATATCCTTATGTATATGTGAACATACATATGCCATAAAGTGGAAAGGGGAATATTTGGGTAGTCGTCGAAGAAGGCATCCAGTTCCGAAGTGTTTCGACTTAGTTCTCTACCAGATGAGGTAGGTTCCCTATACATAATCCTTTAAAAGTGAAATATATGATTTATTTTTAAAAAAATTAAATGAAATGAATATTCTATATATATATATATATAATTGGATGTGGATTTTGGAACGTGTATTCATACATGTTTTATAATCATTCTCTTAAGCTTTTCAAATGGATTTCTTTTGGTTTAAGATTTATTTCATTATTTTTTAATATTAAATTCATTAATGATTTAATTGGTCTTTTAAATGGTTTTGGAACATAACAGTGTTGGTAAATTGTGTTTTGTAAAGTGAAAATTTTCATTTTAAAGTAATGGGGCCCTTTAATCACTTTGAGAATGTATTATTGAAGTAAAAATCCCTCTTATGGCTTGAATTAGTTTTTTAAAAAATGTTTATGGGTTAAATGTTTTATTTGTGACATGTTCCTTGTGAATAGGTCTGTTCATTATTTTTGTAACTTAAAAGGGTGGATTCACTTAATAAGGGAGATCAATGGGGATTAGTTGTATGGTTTTTGGGTAAATAATGTTATATGTATGTATATTCCAGCTCGATAAAAACTCACCACCATTTGGAATATGCCCATGGGATTCCAGTTATCATGGTGGGAAGACTTGATATAGTAAGATAGAGGGTCTGATAGGCCTGAGGGCCAGTTCCCCTAGGAGGATTGATGCTACAACACTAACTAATCAACTGATCATGATCGGAGACCACTATACATTGGTATGTATTCCCCTCTAGTGACTCATACAATAAGACATTGTGGGTTGTGTATTTCAATCCATATGACTAAGGTCCGAGGACTGTAGGACCCCCAATAACCCTAGATACTTATGGATTTCTTGATTTTCTTTCTCTTATTTAACCCTGTTTTTCATTATATGTCATTTTTTTTAGAACTTGATTAAAATAATAAAAAATAAATTTTCATTAATCCATTGAGTATCACACTATTTTGGTTTTTTCAACTATAAATACGGTTTTATTTGATTTATCAATCCTATAAATGATTTATTAAAAGTATCAAATGTTTTTGAAACAATTTTGGAATGTTGATGGATATTGGTTTTTTTAATAAATGTAATCATATTACTTGTTTATCAAAATAATGGAAACCCCTATTTATATATTACATATTTTAAAACTAGCATAACTTTTTTTAATGGTCATGAATATATAATAGCTTATTCAGTAATTATAAAGGATTTTTGATACTCATGCATATAACTTTATATTTGTTTTTATGTTCTGGTGTTGTTTTCATCTTGGACTCGGTCATCGTGGGTTGTTGTTGGTTTAGTTGTTAGTGTTGACCCACAGAGTCACATAGAAGTATGTGTAGTTTAATTTTATTTTCTCATATAGTTGTTGTCTTTATCAATTAGTTATCATTTATTTATTTTTCTTTTATTTATGGGAAAAATCATTCCCAATTGATTTATTTTTGATGCCTTGTACTAGTTTCACACGTAGTAGGATTGAGAATGAATCTCTGTCTTTATTGTCGACCAACTCAAGTGACTGGTTCGTGGTTGACCCGAGTTGGGTAGTGACACTTTCAAGTGTCTAGAGAGATATTATTTTTCTAGGAAACCAACAAATTATAGAATTTACAAATTCTTTTGGATGTTATCCTATATATACAATTATCCCCAATTTTTTCACCAATGATTGTAAAATAGATCTATAATTTTTAATAAAATCTTTCTCTGATACCAACTGATGCATCCCAAGCCTATCTTATATAAATTTTACATCATTTTAGAGAAATATTCAACAAATGTCACTATAAAACTAGACCAATGGCCGAAAATATATACTAACTTTGGGGACTAAATACATAAACATATTATTTAAATTTATTCTTAATAATATTAAACATTTATCTTTATATATGTTACGCTTGTAGTATAATGACACATAAATCCTTACATCAAAACATATATCAGGAAAACATATAAAAGGATGATATTATATTCTCAGAAGTGGTAAAAATCAGAGATATCCATCTGTATATAATAAGATGATCATAAGGTTTTGATAATATATTATGGTAAAAAATATCAATGTGAAATACTCATACATAGAAAAACTTGGATCATAAAATCTAAAATTAATTCACACCCTAATTAATAAAGAATCATGTTTTCAAAGTTGTAATAATTTTAATGATACATAATAGAGGCATTTTGGTTCATAAGTATAAGAAATCATAATCTAGTGAATGTAACTGAACACAATTTGGTTAATGAAAAAAGTTGTGATCAGCATAATAAAGTGATTATACATAAACAAAAAATGTGGAAAAATCTATTCAAATTCATTATCACGTATATTCCTATGAGCATAGAGACAAATAGATCAAACTCACGCATCAATTTGCGAATAAGGAAATCCAAAATCATTTCCACTCATTGACACATCATATCACCATATATCAATATCACAATACCAAATGCATTAGAGGGCTATAACAGATGTAACCATTACATAATCATAATACATTCATATAAATGTCATAAGATCCCAAAAATTTCATCACATCATCCTAACATAACCTATGTAAAATTAATTGTTTTATAAAAGTATCATAATCATAATAATAAACCATACGTTGAAAGAATAATGATTGTATCATTGAATTGTATCCCCAATAAATAATAATTATCATCATGGGATTTTATCATAGAAAAAAATACATAAAATACTTATGTAATATTACTTAAAGAAAATATCTTTTTTATTTTTAAATCACTTAATTAAAACCCAGATATTTTCAATATTTTATGTAAAAATTATTATTTGAAAAGAAGCATGAAAAATTTAAATCGAACATTTACTTCATTGAGCAGTCATGACATAATACATTTATTTTCATGTAGTAATCATTAAAAAAATATTTTGTTCACACCTTCGGTATACAATATAACTTATTAATAAAAATAAATGTTTATTTTTTTTAAAAAACTAAAAATTAAATCATTGTTTGTAGAAAATTTATTCTTAAGAACATTTTAAAAAACATGGATATGCAATAAAATGGTTTTCTGACTAAAAGAGGTGAAGTATGGCCAAATTTTCCTAAAAATGTTTTTAAAAACATATTCTCTTATAAATAGGGGAAGATTTTAATAATTTTTTTTTAAGAAATGTAAATGGAAAATGAAATGGTTTAATAATATAAGTATCATATAGTATTCTCAATTGAGAATCAATCTTAAACATATCGTCTAAAATTGTATTGAAACATAAAAACCATACCTTATGTCTCTTTTTTCCTTATAAACATTCAAATATTCAATATAATACATATATATTTAGTAAATATATATTACAGTACCATATTCACACATATGATACCATATATTATTTAATTATAACATCTTATCACCATTTATTAATAATTATTTATTATAATCCAAGTACCGAGTGATAATAACATTGTTTTTAATGTGTGTTTTTGTTAGATGGTTCTGGTAAATACACCTCTGTCATTTTCTCACCCTCATAAAATATTAATCATTTCATATGTATCATATTTAATCATAATATTATATATTTAATTATTTATATAATATATTTAGGAAAAATTATTTTCATTGCCTTTTGAAGACGGTATTCTATACGTACACACGAGTAATGTTTCCACATTTCGATGGTTTGAATAAAAATGGAAAATAATAAATCAACTTTACATAATCATTATTATATCTTAGATATTATTTAAATTTATAAAATATATTCTTATTTCCATCCATTTAATTATTTAATTAAAATAAAATCACATCACCTCATGGAGGAGGTAATCCACACGTACGCACGAACGATTTTATCATTTCATTGCGGATGAAAATATCAGGTGGTTGATAATATATTATAATTATGAAATAATAATTATGTAATATTGATCATATATGAAAATTAAATACATCATAACAAACAATCCAAAATTATGGGAATGGAGAATGAATCATATCATTGCATCGAGGAGGTAGTCCACACATACGCACAAGTGATACTTTTCATTTCATATTTGATTGAATAATGTGTCGATACATAATCAATATAATATTTAATTATATTTAGTATACTAAATTAATTATTTTACTATAAATTCCATATATATATTGTAGGTAAAAGAATAAATAAAAATGAAACATTGGGTTAAAATCTATATATATTCTTCAAACAAACTTATTTTTCTTTAGACCTTATGCCTTATATTGTTGGTATTATCCCCAAACTAAGACCTCTTTTACTTATAAAGTGATTTTAGTATGGTAATTTTTTAATATATTATCTCAGATAATATTCTCATTAAGATTATTGAGCCAAGTAGAGTGGGTGACCTTATATATGTGAGGTAGATGAAAAACATATAATTTTGGGAAAGGTTAAAATATATTCACGTAATACAAAAGTAAAATGGATCCAAAATTTAAAATTTTCAAATATAATGTTATATAGGATCTAAATATGATCATAAAAAATTATTTATAAAATATATTAGGTCATTTAATCCCCTACCGCCTTAGTTTAACCCACCAGTAAACCTATTATAAACTTAACCGTGATAACATGTTTTTACTCTTTTTACTATTAATTATGACCAAAAATTATGTTTTCCTTATTAAATACTACTAATTATTCTTATTAATAATATTTAATTCATTTTATCAATTACTATATATAAAATTGGAAGATATTAACTCGATGGAAAAAAGTAAAACATGAGTTAAAACAATTCTGAGAAAAATGTCTTCCAAAATATAAAATTGTGATATACGAAATTAATAATAAAATTTATTGGAGTGACATAAATTATAATATTAGTAATATAAAGGAAGTAATTTTACTTTTCAGAAATTTTAATTCAAAATCTAATTTTTTATATGCACGAATCGAAATGACTGTTATTAATAAAAATTAGTATATTCCATTATTCATCAAATAATCAAAATTATCATATAATTATCAAAAATTCACTCTTAGGTTATAACAAATATATAATTTCTAAAATTATAATTATTTTTAAATTTATATTTTATATTCTAAATAAATTAATTATATTATTTTCACATAAAACTAAATAAACTAATTTTTGACAAATAATTGTATTTTTAATGTGTATATTGACATTAAAATAATTTGAGTACATATTTTTCAACACAACTTCTTTAAACAAAACCATTATACTTATTACTAGAAACATTAACATTATTATTTATAATACCAATTTTATTACTTGGTTATAATGATATAATATATTATGGTTCATTTAAACTCTGAGATATTTGTATCGCAAGCTATTGAAGAAATTTGATTTTTTTTCAAGAGAAAAATATTATAAATTCATAATATGTTACATAGTATCCTATAAATAAACCCTATAACCCAGATTCTAGTTTGAATCCTCTAAATTTTGGGGTGGTTACCCTATGTTCATGTAGTTCCACTGGTCTTATTATGGTTTATCGCTTGCTGGGTTGTGAAGTTACATCTACTTTCTAATATAACGATGAAACCCAGTGTAATGAGTTGTGAGATATTAAACCATATCATCAAAGAGTAAAAAATATATATTAAAGATAGAGAATATCTAATTAATATAGATGCATAAATTAATTCACATAAATGACTAATTTATATAAAATGTTTAACCACCCCCACACTAGGGTTTTAGAGGGACTCATAGAAAATATATTAAATTAATTTTATAGCTCTAGAAACATTCAAATTCCTACTCAAAATTTGTGTATGAACCCAACCTCCCATCCTTATGAAAAATATGCATTCTAAACTATGGCTGGTAAGAATCCATTATCGCTTCATACCTTCAAAATGTAGGCCTATAAGATTGTTAAAATTGAACCATCATGTATGTGAAAGATATCAAGGTTTATTTCCAAAATAGTATCACTTAAAGAAACCTATATATGTCTAGTTTTTTAGGGTATTTTATTTATTAAAAAAAATTAATATAACATTATAATTTTATGATAATATGCCTTAATTCCCAAATATACTTTGAATCATCTATACAAGTATAGTCAATCATATTTTTAGCCACATTCATATACTAATGGGACATACAATCTCATTTAAATATAGATCATTTCATGGATTATCATTCTCATTTTGAAAGATGAACCAAATAAATCATTTTTTCTTTTGTCTATGTCATTTTGGTAGTTGTGTAAACTCTTTGTCCTATGTAGTGTGAATTTCTTCATGAAATAAACATGAAAGTTATTAACATCACTAAATCACCCCCACTTTGTTACTTTTACTGCTTCATTAGGTGTTTCTTAGGATATTTCCATGGAAACCATTTGTTGGATTTCAACATGGCACTATTTTTTATTTTTCTCTTAAAAATGTCCAAAATAATTCCTATGAAATGTGATGTGTTGGATGAGCGATTTAAGATATTTTTCTTAACCAGGATATCCATTGGGGGTTTTACGCAAATAATGTTCCATATCTATTTTCATTATTAGTTTTTATATAACACTTATATTTTAAAATATATTTAATTTTAATAAATAAATGCATTTGATATAATTTGAATCATGAATCATAGCACATATGTGAATTTTAGAATCCCAACCCGAACATATGGTTATGATCTAGAATACCAAGTGGGCTCATGTGTGGCTCCCCATATGCAAGAGGCTTCTGAATAGAAGTGAGTATTTTTGTCTAATAGTGGGGACATTATACCGTCTGTATCATGCCAATGAGAATTATACAAAACAATAATAACAACAGTTAATGAATAATTAATGTAAATGTAGAAACTGAATACTTGAGATACATGTCATAAGTAAGAGTAGCTCACAACTTGGTAAGACAGTCTAGAGTATAAGAAGATTATAATAGAAAAAATAAATATATAAAAACATCAGTGGATGATCCTGAGTTTTTCTTGTCCTTTATATTCCATTCTCCACAACTCAACCATCCACTATATGGACCTTTTCCTTTGCTGGATCTCTAGTCATTAAATCTATAAGTGATCCAAAATACCCGACTAGGGTTTAAATAAAAGACTCAATCGGACACCACTAATGTGTTTATACAATAAGTTAAAAATATATATCATTTTACATCATGGAATAAGTAAATTATCATGAAACATAAAACCATACATGTATTTAGGCATTGTTCATGAACCAAGTTGACACTAACCTCAGTCCCTTTTGCTTAGGCTCATTGTTAGTTTGGATGTCAAGAGGTCGCATACCTCAATAATGGAAAAAATTCTCACCCCACTCATATTGGTGTTTTTATGGGAACAGCAAATGTTCTTCCAAGAAAAACATCCCACCCTACCTAGTCATAGGTTGTCACCGAAATGCCACATGTTCGATCTTTTTAACCCACATCCCATTTATCCTTTTAATCACCCATGGACCAAGTCTGTAGGAATCCATGATCGATATCTACTGGTTTGGGAATGTGGTTTTCCCTTTATGGGGAGATCCATACGATCGATTAAATAAATTAGTGTAGCATCATGTTTGGAAAATCGCTACTAATTTTCCCCTCAACAGTGGGTAGCCACACCCACCTTTATGGAAGTTAGATCTACATTACTCCAAACCTATAAGAACTACCTATATATCTCTGTCACTATTTCAGAATTCCATTGGCTATAAAACACAAAAATTATACATTTCATGGAATGTAATGATATGAAACACCATGATCAATGTAATGATCAACACAAAATCACATGGTTATAATAAAAAAATGCCACAACAAATCATGCACCTTAATGAAAGATATATAAATAATCGGTTAACAAGAATAAACCAAATATCATAAAAACACCATATAAATAGACCAAAATGGAATGGAACCTCCTACCTCATATTTTTCTAAGTAAAAGTCTAGGTTTTCCATGGTTGTCATTACCCAACCAATGTTCGCATCGGGAAAAGACTCTAGATGTGTCTATAGTGAATAAAAGAATGATTCCATGTGGAGGAATGATGGAATAAACCCCACAGTGCTGAATATCCCATGAAGGTGTAGTATTTTCTAGGATTATGGAAACTATAGTAAAATGGTATGGTCATGTCCTGAAAACACCATGTACGGAACCACCACGGTGCAAGGCTAGACTCCATGGTGGATGGGTTCACAAGAAAAGGACCACCATGAATAATAATGGGCCCTATGATATATGGTGCAGGTAAAAAAGGTACAAATACAGGTTTTAACCCACTTTGATTTTTGAAATAAATTTATTCTAATTTATTTAATATTTTCAATATTTTTCATTTCACAGAACCCTAAATATTTCTTTTTTATATTAAATCACTATGTTTGTCTTGTGTTATATGCAAAACTAGGATAATCTTCCACAACATGAAATAATTAGATTATCTTTTGGCATTGAAAACACTATATTTGAATTTTATTTCACAAAATACTAAATCCCTTTGATATCTTGTGTTACAATCAAGGATGAGTTTTTACCGAATTATAATATACTATATATATATATATATATTAAAATATTATTATAGCTACCACCAAGTTATTGGAATAGAAGATATGAATAGGATTAAATAAATATTGAAAATGTGATTGAAAAATTTATAAAAAAAGAATCCATTGGTGATCAATTGGGAAAATTTAATGTAATATATATTTAAAAATAATGAAATTAGATTTATAGGAAATCCATTTTTCTATGTTCAGACACAATTTTGTCTCAATAAACAAAACAAACCATTTCTGATTAATTTTTTAAATAAAATTTATATATTATATATTAAATAAATATTTTAAATAATAATCCCTTAAATATTATAGGAATAATATAATAATGAATCCAATTTTATGGATAAAAATATTTAATTTTTCAAAAGGTAATTTATCCACCATTTAACAGAGATCCCATTTTAAATTGAATTTTTGATGCTTTTATAAATTTTATTCGACAAAATAAATTTAATTTTTTAAAGAGGAATATTAAAATTCACTTGGGGTGAATTTTTTGTTCTTTTAATGGATTTTCCATTTTTTGACAAATAGTGAAAAAACGTAGAATTTCACTACAAAACTAATTTTCTGTATAATGTATTTATATTTTTTAATCAAATATTTTTTATGAAGTTTTATTAGATAAATTATACATAAATCAATCCAATTTATGTCATTATAATCAATTTCACATTGAAATTTGGTATACAAACATTTCAAACTTTTAAACACTATGGCATTAAAAATCGATGCCGGGACACGTCCACAGGATTAATTTTAAATTAATTTATGCCACTTATGTGATTGTAATTTGGATTAATTTATTAAATATTTTGAATAAAAATAATTTATAATGTTTATTAAAGTCAAATTAGTTTCTTTCAAAAAATATTAGAAAAACTGATTAGAATTATTTATAGCGATAAATAGAAAATTAGCTTCAGAAAGGACTAAACCATATGGTTAAGGCCCAAAATGTCTTTGAAACTGGTCCAAAATTAATTTTATCGACATATTTAGATCATATATACCCTTTCAATGATTTTACTATTATTATTTCCACTTGATATGGAAAATGTGTGTTGAAATCCCTTTAATAAAATTTACAAAAATGCCACTGCTCCACCACTATAAAAAAGAACCCAACCCTACCCCTTATTCACACCTCTCAATCCCTTTGTATTACCCAAAATAAACTAAAATAAATCCCAAAATCCCTCCATTAAACCTCTAATCCTCTCTTTGGGAATAAATCCATCCAATTAATCTCTTTGGTGGAAACCTAAAGGTGTTACCGAAAGAAAAGGTTACATCTTTCTTCAATCTATATTGTTTTATTTTCAGTCTCTATCCCAACAAATATTTGTATTTCATGCTTATATAATAAATTCAGTATCCTAAATATAATGATATTTGTTTATCCCATGGTTTTTACCTACATTCTAAGCACACTTAAATCAAATTGGAAATGAACTTACCATTCTTGTGTACGGAGAACTACCGCCTCAGGAAATGATGTTCGTTTTCCTTTATCAACTCTCATGGTATGGAATTATAATGGACACTATGTTTTATATTATAAAAAATATATTTATGATTTATTTATTATTATATAATTATTTTTAAAAACATTCTTTCATTCTTTTCATTTTTTGTAAATATAATAACTTCATTTGTGGACGTGTGGACTATTGCCTTCTCAAAGTGAAGTGATTTTCTCACAGCATTCATAGAATTTATTAAGGATGGTTTTGGTGAAATTATATTACATATGTGAAATAATAATTATATAATAATTATAATATATATATATATCATTTACATTCTCTGTTTCAATATGACAATAAACGGAAACATCGTTCATGTGTACGTACATCATATCGTCTCCATAAATAGTGTATTCCATTTCATACATATGTATTTTATAGATTATTATAAATATTGATAAAATAAATTTATTTTATATTTATATCATGTTTTAAATTATGAAAATAATTAAATCACGATATATGTAATAGGATCATGTACAATAGGTCAAAATGTATTCGAAAAACAAAGAGGATATTACCTAAAACGTAACATTGACATGGAATTGTTAAGAAATAGGTTATATAAAGTAATAATAAACTCATATATGGTATTAAATATAATAATATAGTTATGTTTTTTATTTATAATAAACTAATATTTATTATATATGAGGTTTGAATGTGAACAAATAATATCAAGACTTAAGGAAAGGGTTTTGACATATAACTTTTTATATTTGTGATATAGTTACCTTATTCAAAATTAATTTTTTTTGTGTATTGTATATAATAAAAATTAATATACCCTTTTATTAATATGCTTAAATTTATTGGTAATTAGATATATTTTTTATTATTTTTATTTCATTGGGTTTATGTTTCAAATGTTTCTAAATCTGTATATTAATTTTGTCTCAATTTTCCATCTTTGAGATACATACCCTGTTGTGCACCTATATTTTTATATGGAGTTTATATAATTCCCTTAGAAATGTTATATCATGAATATCCTTCCATTAATATTTTTTATTCTTCATGTAATTTAATTTCTTTCGTGGGGACTATGATTCAATGTTACCAAAGTGGTAGTATTTTAGTTGTACAATCTCATCGTTCATATTGATTGTTTACAATTATGATTCCATTGATCAGATTTTATAATACATTTCATAAGAACACTCATTAGTTTTCTTCTAATATGGTTAGTAATGTTATATCTACATATTAGTACCATGTTTACACTCTTTGGTACTTCAGATAATTAAGAAATTCTAATATGAAAATTAGACTTTACTTCTCCTTTTTGTCCGAAATTTGTGTTATCATAAAACTATGTTTTCAAATAATATTTTAAAATTTTTTACTATTATACTATGATATTTAGTGGAAATGTTTACCCTTGTTTTGACTTTTTACAAAATGGGTTTGAAAGTAATATTATTTTCTTTTTTCGATTAGGGATCTTTTAAAAACCATTTAGGAAAAAAGGATTGTTCAGAATGTGTAAACTTACCTTCCATTATAACTGTCGTTTATGTGAAGATTCCTTTATAAGTTTAAAATGTTGTTTTTAAAGAAATTTTTTTCATAATATTTGGTAACTCTTTTTAATTTAATGTGTTTTCATGTAAAACAGGGATCAAAATGATTTTGATCCTTCCATTTAGTTTTTCAATGTATTTTCAATGAAAAGATTGTCAAAATGTTTTCAATCTTTATTTATGAGTTTTCAAATTTTATTCAAATAAAAATGTTTTCAAAATGTTTTCAGGCATATTGTGTTTGTTCTCAAGGGAAAAGGTTTTCAAAAAATATTTAACCATGATTTATATGTTTTCAAATCTATTCTCAAAGAAAAGGGGTTTCAAAATTCATTGTGTTCTAAAAATAGTTTTTTTAGGTAGAAAATATTTTTTCCTCAATAAATGTTCTAAATGAAATTATAAATCTTTATTTATAATATAAGTATTTTTTAAATGGATTTATGTCTTGGATTTTAGAACAAAGGATTTTTTTTTAGAAATTTTCTATGTGATATTTCAAAATCCTTCACCATCTAGGGGAACATACTTTTTTATAGTTTATGATTTTCTAGGGATATGATCTAAGAATACAATTCTTATTATTCCTTGAATTATTTATTTTTTTATGGAATGAAGATTATGACACTAGTTTCTCTTCTATTAGTTATAAGATTTTGAAACCCGCTTCTTTTCACAGGTTATACTTTGTTGAAATGATTATGAAACTTGTCCCTTTTTTCAAAGGTAATTGTATGATTATTTGTTATGATACCTATCTAATTTCATAGGTTATGATATGATGTTAATTAAACCCATATCTTTTTATAGTTCATGAAATGATGTGTGTCTTATTATATTGAGGCACATGTATGTATGATTTTATTATATGACGGGTGGGACATGTATCTTCATCCTAAGAATTGGGTATATAATTATATCTCTTGAGATAATGCTGGGGAAAAAGTCAAAGATATTTATCTAAAATGGGGAATAGCTGTGTATCAATCAACTATAGGAAGATGGGGAAACCCAATCCACTATGGGAAGAAGGGAAATTTTGATCCATTATGGAAATATGGGGAAACCCGATCCACTATGTAAAGAAGATGAAACTCGATCCACTATGGGATGATGGGGAGACCTGATCCCCGACATGGAAAGGACTGTGACTAGGGATAGTGTTGTGTCCTACTTAGTAGGTGTAGTCTCCATGAAGCTCCCAGATAAGTTTTTGGAAACAAGCCTTGACTTATAGGGAATAATATTTCATGTTTATGTGTTTTCCACGAATTTTATGTATTATGCATATAATATGTTAACATGGTTCATGTTCCTGATTATATTAGGATTCAATTATTTTAAACTACCAATAATTATTCAATGTCTCATGTTTTTTTATCATTGATATGCTGGTTAGGATCTTAAAATGTTATCCTCGTGTTCTAATACCCTTATGTTCAAGGGGAGCTAAGGTATTTCCTTTATTTACCTTTATTGAGATTTCGGTATCATACCATTATTATGTTTCCTTTCCCCAGGTAATGAAGAATGGTTTTAAGTAGGAGTAATAAAGGGAATGTTATGAAAGGGATATGTTGAAGATATTTCAAAAAACTAGAATAATGGTTTTCATGTTTCCAAAGACACTAAACTATTATGGTCCTTGGGAATGTAGATTATAATGCGATGAATATTCATCAAAATTGATGTAATAATCATATAAGTTTCTCCTGGATCAATATATTTTATATAAATGGAAAATTTTCATAATACTTTTTAAAATAGGATGAGAAAACATTATTTATATCCTTAGTTATATTTCTAAGGATATTCCAAGGTATGTCTCTAAAATAGTTTCTAAGGATGAGTTAATGGTTAGGGAAATATCCTAGAATTTGTTAAACGATATAGTGATTAGTTTCATAGAAATATGTCCATTAAATGATATAATATATGGATGTGGCTTTGGAATAGACATACATAGGGGTAACAACATCCAAAATACCATATTGAGCTAGGCTCGATTGTGAACTGGTGCACAAAAATGAGCCATGTAGTACTCATATTTTGACATTCCCAGTGGACTTGATTTGGGAATTCACAAAATCATTACGAAATAACATGAAGTATTTAATTATAGCATTTCTATTAATAACCTATGTTTAACCTAAGGTTTTATATATTAATTATGCGGGTTTCTTTATTTAGACATCATATAAGTAATTTTTTCATGATTAAGTGGTTGTCTGCTATGAAATGTGTTTCTCACAATCTGCTTTCTCATGTTAGTAAATAAAAGAACCAGAAGGTACTGCATTAGTATTGAATGTTTTAGATATATAAATTATGGTAATTGTAAAAATTGATGTCCTAAGTGGATATCCAATGAAGAGAATCTGGAATGTGGTAAGATTATTGGTTATATTGCTAAATATAATGGAACCTCAATCAATATGTGAAAGTAATGAGATGTTAAAAAATTATTTTTTTACATTAAACATAAAAAAGTATGATAATATTGTGGTTGAGGAATCTTAATACATGATTCATTTTAAATATTATAGGGAAAAAGGTATTAAGTAAAATGATGATGAAACCCAAGTAATGGTTTGAGAATGATGTTGGTTGATTGAAGT
This sequence comes from Viscum album, assembly GCA_963277665.1. Taxonomy (NCBI): domain Eukaryota; kingdom Viridiplantae; phylum Streptophyta; class Magnoliopsida; order Santalales; family Viscaceae; genus Viscum; species Viscum album. The sequence goes on from OY728131.1 coordinate 1,281,013,610, forward strand.
GTCTATGTTTTTTAATTCAATGATTCTGTTATATAAATCATGAATTATATAAGGATTGTTTGTAGAAGTTTTTATATATGTTTTTCATCAATGTGTTTAATGAAAATGACAACCTATAAAATTTACTTAGTGGATGGATTACATTAAGGGAAGGTAACCCTTAATACGGTCTTGGTGATGAGAAAATGACATCTTATATGGACAAAGATATGATGATATGGATGATGTAAATAAGGATAGTATTTATGACCATAAAATTAACAAGGTATTTTTCGAAATAGTGATCTATGTTATCATCTATAGGGTTTAAAATTTCTTAAATTTATGTAATATATCTAGTAATCCTTGGGATAAAGAAGAATGTATGTTTTCTAAAAGGATTTATCGATATTCAGGTTATTTCTATGCTTTAATAAATTTTATTATAATCGTATTCACATGTTTTGGAATGTGACAAAGAAGAGATACTTGATGATATATGTGGGAATAAATGTTAAGAGGATTTAGTGACCATAGTTCTAAAGTGTTTTATTTTTATCTTTTAAAATGGTTACATGGTTAAACATTTTTGGAATGGTTTGTGTTAAACATCAGATGATATTTTAGAGATTAAATTATTATATCACCATATGAGTATTTATGAATATTGGATAACCTCTGATAAATAATTTTCTATGATAATTGATGATATATAGAAATACATAACATTCAGTTTATGGATCTCCTGATCTATTAGTTATTCAGTAACAAAAAATTCTCCTTCATTCACTAGAGTAAGAGATGAAGTTCGAATTGATCAAGGAACAACCAAAGGGTGAGATTGTTCACAGGGAATGAAATAAAATAAATTAAGTATATGTTCTTGTTAAAATTATTGAACTTTAGGAAAATGTATCTTGAATCCAAAAACATTACCTAATTCATTCATTTCTAATGAATCAGATGGACCTTTAGATCTTTACTGATTTATGGTTTTATGATTTTTACCTTTCTCCGGGTCATGTTCTCTATCAGTCTATATCCAAATGTGAGATTTAAATTTATCTTCCATGTTAATGATTTTTCATACAACCTATGTTATTATAATTTGAAACCAATTAATTTTTTACTTTGAGAAACTATTATGTTTCCAACTTTTACTTTTTAAAGGAAGATTTAGTATTCATTTTTACGATGTGGGTTATTAAGAAATGAAAATTCATTTATTATAAATTTAATACCCCAAAAATATTCTATACAAAATTAATATTGAGGGGGGCTGAATATAAAAACCTGAGATTTTGTTAGATATATTTTTTGAATTAATTAAATCCATTTGATATTTTTCAATTCATGTAATAATGGATATTGTTATTATATAAAAGCACTATTTCTAGATTGCATTATACACAACACCAAGTTAATATTTCACTACATGAAACACATAAATTATCTTTCCATACACACAAAACTATGTTTATCCTGTATTTCACACAATATCGAGTCCCTTCGATAACTTTGTTACATGCAAGGTCGAGTTTTTAGAAAACTAAAATGTATTATTAATATTATTGTTAAAATATTATTATAGCTAACACCTAGTCCATTGAATATATGTTACAAATAATATTAAATAAATTATAAAATATTATTTACACATGTATATAAAATGAATCTTTTTGTTATCAATTGTGCGATGAAGATAAGGTGACAGACAATGGACCAGAGGATCCTTCAAGAATAACTGATGCTACTCAACCCTTACATGACCATGACAAGAATGAACCATCTAATAACAGTGAAAACTTTTAGGAAGACCATGATCAAGCATCTAAGATTGATGATACCTTCTACAAGTCATGTGATAATAAGGGGAAAACCAATGGTTCGCTCTGATGGTTACATCATTCCAAGATAAAAAAATACTTTGAAGCGTAGAGACTATTGTCCCCTTTAGAGAATAATATTTATAGGATCCTTATAGGAATATAACATGTAAAAATATATTATTCCTCCACATCCAAACATACCCCCTCCTATTGAAATTATATTGTATGAGCCAAAAAATGATGAATAGGAAGAACCTATTGTGAGGGATTCCTACTGAGATAATGATGATGTGAGATAGGAGTTTGATGTATAGATGGAAGAGTAAGATGATATTGTTTTTAAATGATATATGAATAAATAAATTTTAATGAATACCGGTATTCAAATAAAAAAATAATTTTTTCCTTGATGGAGGAGAAATTTAAACAAAATCATGAATTTGATTTTAAGAGCATTCCTTGGAAATGATTCCTGTTAGTCCTGCACTAATGTTCTTCTTGTAATTAGCAATTTTTTCCCTTTTGTGGTGAAGATTGTAGTTTTTTAATTTTCTAGAACTAGTCTTGCATGATAGTTGATACATCACTATTCATGTTTCTATATTTGAAACCTTTGATGTGGATTCTATGACTCACGGGTTGGTGGCTGATGTGGATTTAACACTGGAACTAAGAATTTCACATCCTCTAGTCCTACTATTCTTTAACATTATGATTATGATCTGGTAGACTACCAAACACCTGTTCTAGATTCAATTACATAGAAAGTTGAGAAGGACTATACAACTAAAAATTTATCTCTTTTGGATTTTATAAGAGAGTCTTTTCTGGGATTTTTTATGTTATTTTATCATATTTGACATCACTTAAACCACTATATTGATGAAAATACTATCTCTCATGATCAGTTTTTAGGAATAAACTTTTTCAAGATATAATTATGTATTCTAAAATTTAGAAGACTTTCATCAAGATTTAGAAAAGTTTGGTCCATCTAACTACATATTGGAAATTAAAACATCTATCATTTGTCTACTACATTTGTTTGTTCTTCCCTCAATGTGTAACTTTTTTTTAGTAAATTCATCAGTTTGTAAGTGGAGAGTTTGTGGCCTTGGATTCCCAGGGAGAGGAAAGTGAAATGTTTGGCGGTTTGGATCATTGATGGTCTATCAAATCTTTGATTCTGCTGGTTCAAACTTGGTTGTTCCTCTTCATTGTTTTGTGTTTTATGGATCTAATATGTATTACATTTCAATACTTATTGTTGGTACAAACTCTTTTTGCCTCATATTTCCACTGTAATATTTCTTTTCATAATAAATTTTTGATGGATTCGAGTAGGGTAACCAATTTGTGTTTTCATTTTTAAAAAAAATTATATTATACATTCAATCATTATTTTAAATACTCATTTATCATATTTTATAGATATAAGATAATAATTTATCCAATTTAATGAATAAAAATATGTATTGTTCAAAAGATAATTTTACCACCTTTTAATGGAGAACACATTTTAAATCATAATTCTTAGATTTTATTATTTATATTTGAAAAAATAAAATTTAATTTTGAAATATTAATATCAATTTTTAATTTGGGGGATTTTTTGGATATTTTTCTGAGAAGTTTCATCATTTGATGAATAATGATAAAAACACTGAATCTTAATTCCAATATACTTATTTCATATAATTTATTTATATAGTTAAATTATATATTATTTAAGTTTAATATTATTATCAATTCAATTATAAATCAAATTTTCTAATTTATTTCATTTTCTTCAATTTAACATTGAAATTTTGTATAAAAACATTTCAAACATTTACACTTTTCTCTTAAAAACCCGATGTTGGGACATGTCTGTGGGATTAATTTAAAATTAATTTATTCCACTTATGTGATTGGAATTTGGAAAAATGTATTATATATTTATAATCATAATAATTTTTAATATATAATATATTTATCTTAGTTTTTTAATAAAAATATTCATGAATGTTATTTATATTAATTACAACGATTAAGAAAAAAATAGCTTAATAAAAGATTAAACCTTAAAACATGAGGTATAAATAAAACCTACAAACATGTCAAAAATCCAATTTATTTCCATATTACAACCATATAATCCATTTTATCAAATAGATACCATTATTTGTGCCACATCACATGGTAAAAATGTGGTTGGAATTCCCTTTTCACGAATTTACCAAAATCCATCTCTTCCTCCACTATAAAAAGGATCTCACCCCTACCACTTATTCACACCTATAAAGTGATTTTTAGAAAAATAAATATGGTCTAATAAGCTTCAAAGATTCCTACAGTAATTTTAAGAGACTCTCTTTGGTCATAAATCCATCTAAGGAATCCATTAGGTGCAAACCAAAAGCTGATACCCAATCAGTTGGAAACATCCTTCCCCAAGATCTTTTGTTTTATTTTCCTTATCCACGTCAAAAAATATTCATGTTACCTGATTATATAATAACATAATTATCCAAAATAAACTAAGATGTTTTTCTTATTTGGTTTCTACCTACACCCACAGACACTTCTATCAAATGGGTAATGAACTTACTTTTATGGTGTACGGTGGACTACCATCTCACATAATGGTGTTGTTTGTTCTTCTTTTACCAAATATAATGGTTTGGAATTACGAGGTAAAATATTTATTTATATTATATATAAAATATAAATTATTTATTCATTATTCTATAATTATTATATAAACACATGCCTTCATGTATTCCATTTTGTGTAAATATTGATACTTTGTTTGAGGGCGTGTGGGCTACCTCCTCCTCAATGTGATGTAGTTTTTTCACACATTACATGGAATGTATTAAGGATTATTTTTGTGAACTTATATTATATAAATGAAAACCTAATGATACTATAATAATAATAATATATATATATATATACATATATGTCATTTACTTTGTTTCTTTCAATATAATAGTAAAATGGAAACAACATTCATGCATACGTAAGGCATACCGTCTCTATAAACTATCTATTCCATTTCATACATATATATTATATATATAATTATTACTATATATATAATAGATATATATGGTATTTATATCATTTTTTACATTCTTTAAATAATTAAATCAATATCTATATAAGAGGATCATGAATAAAAATTAAAAAATTATATAAAAACAAAGTATAAATTACCTGAAACATAGCATTAACATATAATTTTTAACAAATGGGTAATATAAAGTAACAATAAAATAATTTATTTTATTAATTATAATAATATGGTTCTTTATTATATATGTAACACACTTATATATATTACACAGGAGGTTTTATCATATAGAAAGAAAGTCAAGACTTAAGGAAGGGTTTTCTCATCTCACTTTTTATATCCATGAGATACCTTCCTTATACACCCCTCATTTCATTTTTCGTGTATATGATAAACATTAATTTATTATATGATTATTATACTTAAATTTATTGGTATTTAAATATCCATCTTATTATCTTTATTTCAGGGGGTTTATGTTTCAAGGTTTACCAAATCAATAATGTAATTTTATCTTAATTTTTCTTATTTGAAGTACATTCCATCTTATGCACCTATATTTTTATATGGGGAATATATACTACCATTTTAAATGTTATATTATTAATATTTTTCATTTTTTTAAATTTTAAGCTTCATGTAATGTTATTTTTCATGGGTATTGTTATTTAAAGATCCCAGAGTGGTTAGAGATTAGTGTTATAATCTTATTGTTTATATGGATTGATTACGATTATGTTTCCATTGATGAAATATTTTAATAAATTTCTTAATAAAACTCATTAATTTTTGTATCCTATGGTTAATCATGTTATATCTTTGTATCAGCCTCTTTTCTACAATCTTTTATACTTAAGATAGTTAAGAAAATATTTTCATGAAAATCCAACATTATTTCTCCTTTCATTAAAAAATCTATCTTCTTTCAAAAAATTGTTTTCTAAAAAAATGAAAAAGATTTTAATATAATACTATGATGTTTAAATTAAATTTTTACCAATGATTTACCTTTTTATAAAACATTTTTAAATTTTATATTCTTGATATTTTCTAATAAAGTCACTTTTCTAAACTATTTAACGTTAAAAAGGATTCTTATGCATGTATAGACTTATGTGCTATAATGAAAACCATTTACTTGAATTCTCATTTATAATATTACAAGGATATTTATAAAAAAATTCCTAATATTCTGGAATTTTTATGAATTTAATTTCATTAAGGAAAGGGTTTTTCAAAATGATTTCGAAACTTCTTCTTATCTTTTCAAATTATTTTCAAGGAAAAAGGATATCAAAATATTTTCAAGAATTAATTATGAATTTTAAAGGTGTTTTAAATGAAATTTGTTTTCAAAAGGATTTCAATATTATTTTATAAGATATAGAGTAATAAAAATTTCATGATTCTTGTATAATTTTTAAAGGAAAAATATATACAATATGTTTTTGAGTTTTCTTTATAATTTTTAAATTATATTTCCAAAGAAAAAAAATTCAAGATTCGGTATGTAGTTAAAACTTTTTTTAGAATGGAAAACATATTTTTATCCAGAAATATTTTAAATAAAATTTTAAATATTTATTTATAATAAAATGATTTTTCTAATGGTTTTATGAAAGGGATTTTGATAGACTGTCTATTTTCATTAAGAAATTTTTTATGCGATCTTTGAAAATCCATATCCATATAATAAAACATACTTTTTTATAGTTTATGATTTAATAGTGATATAATCCAAGAATACCATTCATATTCTTACTTGAATTGGTCATGTTTTGATGTCATGATGTCTATGACACCCATTTCTATTCCATCAGTTATATGATGTTGAATCTTGCTTCTTTTCATGGGTTATGATTTAATGAAATCATTATGAAACCTATATTATTTACATAGGTAATTATATGATAAAATTTTATGATACCCATTTAATTTCATGGGTTTTGATATGGTTTTTATAAATCCCATCTATTATTATTAGTCATGATATGAAGAAAGTTTTATTATATTCTGGAACATGTATGTTTTATTTTATTAGGTGATGAGTGGGGCCAGTATATCCATCAAATTAATTGGATAAATATTTATATCTCATTAGATAATAATGGGAAACAAGTTGATGAGCTTTATTAAAAATGGGAAATATGTGTGTTCAGATCCACTGTGGGAAGATGGGGAAACCTGATCAACTATGGGAAGAAGGGGAAACCTGATCCACTATGGGAAGATGGGGAAAAATGATCCACTATGTAGATATGGGGAAATCTATTCAAATTTTGGAAGATAGAGAGACCTTATCCCTTACAAGAAAAGTACTATAATTGCGGGTGGTGGTTTGTCTCGCCTGATAGGTGTAGTCCCAATGAAGTGCCTTGATAAGTTTCTTGCAACGAGCCTAGACATATAGTGAATGATATTAAATGTTAATTTTTTCCCATAATTTAATTTCTTATACCTATGATATGATCACATGGTTCATGTTATTCATTATCGTAGGATTAATGTCTTATGAGATGCCAATATTTACGCCATATCTCATGTTTTTTTATATTTTATATATAGGGTATCATCATTAAAATTTATACTCATGTTCTCACACCATTATGTTCATGTTGGGCTTACATATTTTCTTTATTTACCCATATTTTGAATTTGATCTCACACCATTTATGCTTCCTTTCACTAGGTTATAAACATCGATTTTATGTATGAGTTCAAAAGGGGATGATCTTTTAGAGAGTTTTTTAAGATCATTTACAAAACTAGAATAACGTGTTCCATGTTTTCAAATACAATAATATATTATGGTCTTATGGAAAATATTTTTTTAATGTGATGAATATTAACTTAAATTTTTTTAATATTCACGTATCTTAATCATGGGTTTCTATAGAGTTCATGCTCCATAATAAAGTGGAACTGTGGTTTATACATTCATCTATAGGGTATGTGACTCTCTCAGATGGATAGTGATTGAGGAGAGTTTAGAGGATATTATTAGGTAAACGTATGAGGTCAAATACAAATGAAAAAATTCCTTTAATTACCTTAATAAATTCTCCTAAATGAATTATATAATAACCCATTTAATTTATTCAATACCTAAAGATTTAAGACTTTATAATTGTAAATTTAACTGAGTTATAGGGCCTCATGTGGTGTTATTATGAGAGCCCACATTTTAAATCCATTGAATTACATCTATGGATTTTTATGTGGCACATTCTTATATGAAAATCTAGGAAATGATGTACACTTTTATACTGTAATGTATTCCTCCCATTGTGGCATGATCATAAGAGTTATGGTGTGTAATCCATTGTTTTGGGATATAGCTTGTCAAAAAACCCTACAATCTACTTAAAAAATCATGTTGACACTTGGACTCTACAAAAACATGGCCAAACCTATTAATAATGTGAAAAAACTATTTATTTAAGGACAATAATTTCAGGGATTTATAATTATCACCCTAAAAAATTCTTCTCATCCTCAATAAGAATCTCTAGGATTCTTTATCAAACTAGTCTATCCACTAAGCTCAAACATCATACTCCAACTGCCAAGTATCATTTTATATCTCTCCATGTTGTCACTAATTCTAGACAAAATATATCACATTCCATCAAAGGATATCATCATTCTAGTATAAAATGCACACTATACACTCCTCATAAGATTAATCTATTTCCAACTAAACATCCATGTAATCTATAACATGTGCTGGATAAGAAATATACCATTGAAGCTAAGAAACGTACAACACATCATGCATGTTGTGATAGTGAGGATGAAGATATAGACAGTACAATACTATCCCCACTCTCTCAGTTATCTCAAATGGTCCTAAAAAATTTGATTCTAGCTTTCCCTACTTCCTCAGATATCGATGCACCAACTGGGGAGTCACCCTTAAGAAAACCTAATTTTCAGCAATAAAATCCAATGGTAACATCCTATGATCATCACAAGATCATTTTTCTACTCTGAGTGGATAATAACCTATAATGAATTGTATTTACTCTTTTAGAGGTCTTTTGAACCATACAAGGGCCCACAGTTTCCACCTCACCTTCTTCATTTCAATATAGAATTGATCATAATGGTCTCTCGTACAGAGACTCATAAGGTCACATAAAAATAAAAACCTTGTAAATATTTTTATATGTAAAAAACCAATGATAGGTGATCATACTATGAACTTATAAACTCTGGAATTCAATCTCAATGCATATCAAATAATATTTGTGTTGTCCGCTCAGTCTGTCTATCTGTCCATGGATAGAATTCCATACTCAATCTCATTTGTGTCACCAGAGACCTCTATAATACCTTCCAAAACTATAAAAAATAACATGTATCTCTTTATGTTTCAATGATCAATGGAAATCCATTCAGTTTTATGCTCACACATAAAAAGTTATTTCCTATCCCCTCTACTGAGTGGGTATCTTTGATCAGAAAAATGTTGGAAACTTTCATCAACCAATAAATTTCCACCCACATTGTGTCACATCATCTCAGTGTTTTGGAAAACCCCCTGAAAAATCACATCATGATGTATTCTCATTTCCAAAAGGGTATCAGACGGTTCCTAAGTAAATAGTGAGGTTATTGACAGTTGACCATTATCCAATAGTAGGTAAGGCAACAAGACATGAAACCAACAATGTATGCCTTTATCCCCGACCACCGAAATTATCTTTAATGTCAATGTACATATTGGTCACACCAGTATGCCTTAAACATTTATAGTTATGGTAATATCGAATCCCCTCCTCTTTGATTTAAATAGGTTGTGTTATTCCTTGTATGAATATAATGTTATCATCATCCATCAACCATCTTGGAATCAAGTTACCCCCATCAAACTGCTCTATCATAATAGCATGTTATAGGTATGAGACCTGACCAGAATTTACCTGATTCACAATATTATATTTAAATACCAATGGATAAATATTTATATATCATTTTCCACTAAGGCATCCATCCCCCAATCAACTAACAATTTCATATATCGCCACTGATCCTGAGAGGGTCTCTCCCCAACATTCTCCTCATCAGACATCTAATAGTAAAGAGTATCTATAATTTTTTTCCATTCATAGGTGAATAATCCATCTCTATGTTGATTTTTTTTAGATATTCAACCTAGTTCCTTTATTCCTTGTTTATATCCCTTTACATGAAGATATGTTTTAGGATCTTGTGGTCTGTATTCACATAGAATCTCTTTAGATACATAGTCTCCCCAACACATTAGTGAATGTAAAATGGTTGCCAACTCCAATTCATGAGTATCAGAGTTCTTATCATGTGTTCATATATGAGGAGACCCATAGGCTACTACCTACTTTTTCAAAATCAATTATACACACATTCCAACACCTGATACATCAGAGTAGAGTTCATAAAGAATTCCCGGCTTAGGGGTTTCATTAATAGATATTTCATCAACATCCTATTTATCTCATAGAATTCATATTTTCACTAATCAACCCAATAGGACATCATTCCTTTATTTATCTATATTTTCAAAGGTAGTGATTTTTATGAGAATTAATAATCCATCATTAATATCCTACTAATCCCAGAAAGATCCTCATCTCAAACATTTCATGGGGACATGTAAATGAAATAAATACCTCATCTTTCCCTAGGTACCCAAATATACCAATCTCAAATATCACATCTCCTAGAAAATTATCTTATCAAATCTAGAAGTCACACTTCGAAAAAATTTCAAAATGCTGATTTTCTCAATGTTTACCAATTACAATATCTCAGTAATAAACATGTTTCTCTAGTGTCGATGAGAATATGAGGTTGTCATCAACATATTGAATAAAAAGTATTATATTAATGGGTGGAAGATATTGTTCATGAGATCCATGAATATTTTTGGTGCATTTTTTCAACCTGGATGACTTTGAAAAGTACTCATATAGTTCATACATAGTCTCAAATTCCATCATTTGAATGTCATCCTCTCTAACTCATAACTAGTGATAGCCCGAAAAAAGTTCAATCATATAGAATTGTCGAACTCTCCAAATTCATTCAAACTATTCTTCAGAACTATGAATATGGTACAATATATTTTCCACCATTAGGTTCAGCTTAGGGTAAACAATGAATTTCCAAAGTCTACCATTCTCCTTCTTGAAAAATATCATAAGTGAAATCGATAGTGAAGAACTTGACCCAATATATCCTTTCATATCTTTGACATCCAAATGTGACTTGAACACCTTTATATCATTTGGTTTCATATGTTATAGGGATATGGAAATAGTTTTTACACCCATTATGAGATGATACACAAATTCAATGCCTATATCAAGGTAAAGAACATAGATGTTTCTTAGAAATACTTATTGATAGAGATATGTGATTAAAGGGAAATAAGTGGAGGTTTCTATTGATACTTATGAAATAACCAATCATTTTATCTGTGTTATAATAATCATGAGCTAACTCATGTTTTTTCCCACACTACTTACTCCTACTTCCAACTCTCCAATCATCAAAAAGATCTCTCCCTCTATAAATTGAAGGAAACCCATCTCCAATGGTAGTAAATGTGTACTCAGAATCTATTTATACAATCAATGAAAATTATCACATCGATGATATTTATCTCTATATTGTCATAAAATCCCATAGATATGAATATCCCGTGAAATATATAGGAAAATATGGGCATCATTAAAGATGGTTCACATTCATTAAGAATGTTGTGTTTAGAAATACCAACTCTGAAAATAATGTAACTTGTAGGTCAGTTCTAAAAACTACTTGCACAACTATTATGGAATTTTAAGCACCAGTATTGAACAAAGAAATGATGTGGCGATATTGTTCAAATCCATAACATGGATAGTAGATGTACCCGCCATATCATTTGCAGAAAAATTATCCAATGTATAAAATCTCCATGTATCATCTCTATAACCGTGTTCCTGAGAAATTATCATCTTGTATGTATGCATCCTCTACTGGGGTCTTCCACTCCCAGCATGTCTTGACTTCCTGAAACTCTTCTGAGAGTCCTTTATGAAAAAATTGTTAAATATGAATAGTATTTACACAATGGGGGTAGTATCCTACAATCTATGACCAAGAATTATTGTAATGTCCTCTCAACCTATAGTTTAGCAAATATATCCTATAGAGGGCACTAGACAAGTCCTTATACGGATCGATTATCTTTTGATCTACTACTCCTTGTCCATGATCATGTTCCTACTATCTTTCAAAACCCTTTTAGTAGTAAGTGAAGGATTAGTAACTGTATTCCCTTAGGAAATAAATAATCCTACTATATTATCCTTCTTTATTCCCTTCTAAACGTTTATGGAACTATGAATCACATATGAGTATGTTTTCATGTCAAAGACTCTAGCATGATATCTGGACTCTGTTCAAAATATTATCTTCATCTCCTAAACCATGTATGTTCATTTATCTTCAACAGTGTAGAAAATCATATTAAATCTATAAAACATGAATAGTATATAGATATGGTCATAGTTCCCTATCGTAAAATCATGAAATCTAATGCATGGTCCAACATCATTTTTTTTTGAGAAATTATTATTCATAAACTAACTACTCTAAGGTCTCCAAAGTAATGCATTCTCATATCCTAGCCTAAATCATAGTTTTCCTCCATATTCTGGTAGTTACTTAGAAAATAAAGGTCACCAAAGTTACTCTCTCTTAATTAACAGTCTAGACTAGCTTCAAAGTACTCACTAAGAAGTCCAACCATCATCTTCATCTTGTAGGCCATAAGTACTTATGAAATCTATAGGACGATGAAGCTAAAAATCATGAGCATGATTAGTCAGAATCCTCTAAGTGACTCCACCTTGGAATAGTACTATCTAACTCTATCCCAGTTAAATAGTCTCTACAGGATACTTTAATTTTAGTCGTATAAGTGTTTTAATGGGATTATCCCCTTGTATGAAAAGTGGTGGAAATATCAAATACTAGGATGTCTCATATGATGTTCCCATCAAACTTATCCAATAAGGAATATCTCCATCATGAAGAACATTAATAACACTACAATTCTTAACCATTCAATGGGATCACGTGAGGTTTTTCCAAGGATTCAACCCTTATCCCAAAGTATACCCCTATAGGACTGACTATTTCTCCATCCATTTACATTAGTCGCAGTAATCATATATATATTAAAAAAATATAAAGATAAGTTGAAATAATTAATTCCAATAATGATATATCACAATAGAATACCAATAATGATATATCACACAGGGAGGAACTATCCAACAAAGATTACAAAAAACAAGGAATTTAATTGAAGAACAACTATATAGTACAAAAAATGAATATATATGTAATGTGAACCTATGTTGTTATTCATGATGCATGAACTTATGTTAAATTTCATAAAGCATATATAAATATCTTGTGCATCACCCATGGTGATTTTAATGAATAGTAATAGTAAAACGTAATTCTCAATTTGATGGAAACTTGAAGGTTCATTATTTTATGCTGGTTGGGAACTATTATAGTTCCCCTACCTGAGTCCCAACCATCATAAATATTTTCTGTCTTGTCCCAAGTAAAATAAATTGAAATGAAAAGTCATTAAATATCCTAATCCTATGATACCATTTTTTTAATATCCCAACACAGGCCCTCAATTCAATGATCGGATTCCACATGTTCTCTTGGTCACCTCCCGATACGTAAAAGAATGTCGACTAGTAGTAAGGGTATATGTCTGACAATTGGGAGGAAATACCCACTATATCTTTTCATCGAGTATGATAAATAATAATAATGGAAACATTTATTAAATAATCATAGGTAATGCATGAATTGAATACATGGAATACATTTCCTAAATTAGAGTAGAAACAAATTTTGTAATCCTGCTTAGTGTTTAAGAAGTAGATAAAAGGAAAAAAATAAAATAAAAATATTTAATCCTTCAAATTCTATCTATATTTTTTGATGCATCATGTTATACTTATCAATTAACCACTTTATGTCCCTTTCCCTCTATTGGATCTATGTTAACGAAATCAACCATCACATTGAAATGCACGAGTATGATGTGTTTACAAGGATTAGTAGGACCATGAAAATGTGTATTTACTATAAGTGTAAAATATATAATAGTTTATATAATGAACTAGCTAAATGATCAGTAAACAAAAAATAATTCATGGGTTCGTTCATTGTGCGCTTTCCAAGCATCCATGAACCACAACCCTGCCTACATGCACTTATTACCAGATAAGATGTCATGAATTCATGTACATTTATCTATGTAAAAACTCTCACCCCATCTATATAGTGAATTTTAATAGTAAAAACATTGCATGTGTTTCCTATTCAAATATATTTTCGACCCAATCATGCCCTGACCCCAGAATCCTGGATTGTGTGCATTATCATATTACATTTTCATGATTACAAGGAATCAGATCCTAAAGGACTGGCCAGTTTAGTAGTTTGGGAGGAATGATTACGTACTTGATACTCTTAATACATTGGTAAATAAAAAAATTCCAACATGGTACATAATGAAATGAAATAAACTACATCCATGAATTCTTATTCAAATATTTTTTTTCTTTATAACCTTGAAAATGGAATCATAATAAGGGTGAGGTCAAATTAACATTACGATTAAGTAATGTATAATAAATAATTAATAAATTGATATAAATCAACATGGAAATAAAAATAACTGATAACACATGTCATTCAAATAAAGAGATAAAGAAAAGTAATTATGGGATTTTAAGAAACCGAAACATATTCCATCAAGTCAACAAACTGAGAATAAACTATATCCATATAAATTTAAATTCAATATATCTTGGAAGAATAATAAATAAAATATATATAAAGTGAATGATTATTTATTGTAAATAATATCTTTGGAACATTAATTCTTATCCATCGAGACCTTTCACAATATGGATTAAAATTATAGATAGAAACCAATTTAATTTGTCAAATTAATTCATCTCGTGACAACATATCGATAAATTGAGGGGCTATATAATTTATTAGAACCACAAGTCATTTATATTCAAAATCATTACCCATATTGAATAGTCTAAATAAAAAAATGCCTTATCAATTATCTGTATTGAATAAATAATACATAATTATCAATATATTCCCAAATAACCAAATAACTATCAAAGTAGACATCATATGGAAAATGGTATATGGTTTAGGCTACTAATATCCATTGTATGAGAATATGGATATTAAACAAAATTTCTAATGAGATTTATTAAAATAAAGTGAATTTTTCAAGATAATGTTATAAATCACAAAATTAAGTGAGATCTCAAAGATAATCATTAGGAACATTATTGAGGAGAGTGATATCTAAACATTCTAAAGGGTCTCGTCCCACTTTGAAATGTTTAAATCAAAATCCCCATGAAGTAATTACATTAAAATAAAAATATAATTTCATGACAATAAATAGATCCATGATATAAAATTTTACAGGTCATTATATAAATCATATAAAATAAACTAGGTGAATAACTAAGACTAAGTCTCAATGGAATGTAAATTGAGACAAAATCGTTTACCTTAATAGTTATTTTTATTGTGTTGTATTTATAATAATATAGAATGGTTTAAAAATATATTACTAACTTATAACATAATCATAAAAATGTTAATAACATCATATATCAAATTATTATAATATTTTATTACTTTTTTGTCAACACCCATTCATTATTTTTACTATTTTGGGTGTTAATTACCATGTTTTCTCATGTATGTTTTGACTTTTCATTTATTGTTTCTATTACATAGATAATGGTTTAATCATATCTATAATTTAATCCATGATTTAATTATCTTATATATATATATATATTTACTACATATTTATTTAGAATTTTCCATATTATTTTGATATAATAAATGAAGTGAACCATTCATGGAGACTGAAGTCCATAGGCACACATTAACACTACTTTCAATTCTTTGTCGTATTAAAAGATTAAAAGGTAAATGATATATTTTTATATTAAAATTATAGTATCATATATATTTTATATATTTTTCATAAGTTTATTTAAATCGTCTTTAAAACAATCTATGTATAGAATGAAAAAATCACATCACATTAGGGTGGTGGTTGTCGAAATTTCCACAAACGTTGTAATTATATCTACAAAAAAATGGAATTTATAAAGGTATCTGTTATAAAATAATTATAGAAGAATAAACAAATTTAAAATATCATATATATAGTAAAAAAATTCATTTTTCATTATAATTACCACCATAAGAGGTACTAAAGTAATAATTAACAATGATTATTTCATGATGTGATAGTTCATTGTTCTCATAAACAATATTTTCATCACCCATTAGATGGGGGTGTGTGTAAGTATATGTCAAAAAATAACATAAAAACATCCAATTATATTGAGGATACTTGTTTTATTATCAAATTATTTAATAATAATATTATAAAGGTGGATAATTTAAACAAAACTACAAATCATGAGGGAAGATGTTAAATCATAGTCGAGAAACTCCTTTGGGTTTCTACCAAATGTTTTCCTTGGATCGACTCATTTCCATAAATAGGATTCAAGGATGAGGGATATATTTTGAGATTGTATTTGGTAAGATATTTTTTGAGACAAGGTGTCTTTAGAGGTTTGAGGAAGTGAGAGGATATGAGGCCCTTTTATAGTGGAGGAAGAGTGACACTCTTATAATATATTGACAAAGGAATTACATACATGTTTTCACATTGAATGTGGATCCCATAATGTTCAAATTAAGTGGAAAGTGGTGAGAGGTTCAAAATATTTCCATAAAACCGTTCTGGTTCATGTTTTGAGGACATTTGGTCTTCTAAGATTATGTTTTAGTCCCATATTAAGCCCATGTTTACCTTAATTATTATAATTAATTTTAATTACATTCACTGATAGTCTTGGCCAAAAAATTATGTTGACCATATTAGATATTATAGATTATTCTAAATCCAAATATTGAATCCATTTTTATGAATTCTAATCACAATAGTATCAGATATTAATTTAAATTTAATCCCACATATGGGATGCAATGCGGGTTTAAAAAGTCAAAACGTTCGAATGTTTTCAATTTTTATAGTCAGTTTCATATTGAAATTTATTCCAAGTACCTAAATTAGATTAATTTATAAAAAAATTGTCTATGTTAACACTTAACTCAATTTAAATTTTAATTTATCCATATAAATAATTTAGATAAAAAGAAGTTTTAAACTAAAATTCATTAGTTTCACTAGTCATTAAAAAATAAACCTTCACAGAAAAATACAAAAAATTCACCCTAAGTGAACTTTTATGCTTCACATATAAATATTTTGTTTATTTTAACGTATTAAATTTACAAAAGTGTAAAAATTTGGATTTAAAATGGGTTCTCCATTAAAATGAGGAAAAGGTACATTAATAAATATATCGTATTTCATGAATAAAAATGGGTTTGTTTTTATATTAAGCCTACTAAATCTATTGGTTGAATATAAAAAACATTCTATTGATTATATAGTATATATATAACATTAAAATCACTCACTAAATGTAATTAATTTAATTTATTAGAGTAAAATAACATTTTGATCATAAAAATTATAATATTTTCGTTTATATTCAATCAATTTTCATATTCAATATTAATTGATTCATAACCAATGAATTAATATTATATTAGTGGAAACCATAGATTTTAAAATTTTATTTAAACCATTTCATAACTACTAATTTAATTTTTAGGTTATATAATATAATATTTTAATCATATATCGTTATTCAGTAAAACATGGTCTTGAGGGTAACACAAGCCATTTCATGAAGCTTGTTGTAGTGTGTTCCATACGGTAACGGAGTATCATGTTCATTGAAAGTTATATCATACATTTTTTTAAAATAATAAATATATTATAAAGTCTCAGGGTATTATATTCCTTTAAACACTTGGTGATGTGCGTGATAAATGATATCAAATACAATGTTCTTAATTTAGAACTTTAGGGTGTTACAATCTCCCTACTTTAATTAAATCTCCACATTATAATTTAGAATTCATCTTAGTAATGAATGGATTGATATTGGAAAATAAAGTTTTATTTGAAAACCCATATCATAAATAGGGTTAATAACACATCTTCTTAATAATAAAAAAAATAAAGTATAATGGTCACATAACTAGTTTCTCTGGTAGGATAAAATAGGTCGGAAACGAAAACATGAATAAAAATGAAAAATAAAACAATAATTTTTTGATGGAGGGTGATAGAGAAAAGTTATAGCAGAAAGTTTTAGATAACAGAACCATAATCCAAAGTTCTTAATAAAGTCTATTGATATCATCAAAAATGATGATAATAAGACAACATTCTTGTTTCAAGACCATTTTCCCTATAGTTGATTAATTTGTTAAATCTATATAAATTAATGTGCATTTCTAATTTTATAATAACACTTTTATCCTTTGGTTTCACTATGGAATATTTCTACTTATTATCATTGCATAGGTTGTAGCACATAGTGGTGTAATACATTAATATAAAAAACCTAATCCAAATATCAACTTAATCCATTTAAAAATGATTAACTTTTCAAAATGATTATGATCTTACACTTTAGATTGAAGGTCACTAAAATTCAAAAATAAACATACCAAACAACACATAGTGGGTTTTAATCATTACATACCAAATATTTTATTATGGTAATAACTTGAAATATAATAAAACATTATTGAAAACAAGCATTATTCCTTATTTATTATATAAGACACATGTTATTAGATATATTCCGTAAATACAAAAGGGTTGTAAACTCCATCAATGATAGCATAGAACAGTTGTCAACATGTAATTAATCAGTTCCAAAGTATTCGATAGTTTTCTAAATCAATCATTTCTTCATAATTATTTTAACACCAGGAACATATTAAGGGTTGTCTTTTCATCAACCATGTTTTTTTCCAAAAATGTAAACTTTATACTAAATTACATTTCTTGGTACAATTTAGAATATGATCTCAAATACTTAACGAAAAATTATTATGGTAAAATCCTCTTATATTCTATAATTCTTATAACCAGTACATTTCTGATTAAATATTCAGAATTGTTGGATCCAAATACATAAACACATCAATTATTCCACATCATCCTTAAGACACTAACAATTATACCACATCCTATTACAAAAATCCTCTTTCATTTCACATTTCACTAGTATTCTCATTATCATCAGCAATATAACCATTACTCATACAATATTTATGATTCTCTTCATGATATTTCCACAAAGAACAATTTATTTTTATAAAAACCATTCATTACAAACATAAAAAAAAATTCGTTTGATAATGTTATTGGTAGGCCAATATTTCCATCCCTTGTATCAACAAATTTCTTCATTTTCCATTGTAGTTACTTAATTTATGTCATTCTTTTCCACATTCAAAACATTTTATTATCCCTCTAATACCTTCACTTGGGTGATTATTTCCACATTATTGACATAGTGGGAATAGAATCTATTTTCTTACATGGTCCCTCTTACCCGAACTCCTAGTGAACCCTATTCTATTCCTTGATAATTCGGAGTGTTGGCCAAGATACATGATTTTAATCATGTTCCATGAAAAATAATTAGTCTTGATCTTGTTCCCTACATTGATTAATCCATTTAACATTTCATTAGAAAATTTTCAATCACATTCAACATTGACCATATTCCTTCTAGTTCAATCCATGGACTAAAATTAGAAAGCACAGTGTGATAAAAAAATTTCAACATATAAAATGGCATAATAATGAAAAATTATTTATAGGATTCTCAAATCATGGCTCAATATTATATAAAAAATGAAAACATAGGTTTATCCAAGGTTATTCATTATCATATTCTACATAAATTCTTCAATATGGTTTGTAAAGAGAATTTGAATTATCTTTAAAATATCCCTCTGGAGTTTCAATCGAGGTGAGTAGTAATGCATGTTGTCATGTACCCAGTTACATTGAGTTAGGCCTAGAACACATTTTTTTATTTTTTACTCATAAGAACATGTGGTCAAGAACCATATCCCCATGTAGTATCTAGGGAGGGATGTATTTCGTGGACTACCCACACAATATCTATATTACCAAAATTCTAGGACACAATTCTATACTAATCCTCATGGTATATATTAGTTTTATGTTCCTTGATATATGTTTCCACAATATAGTTTACATGGTTGCTCATAAACTTCTTCTGAGAGCAACCATAATGGCCCAAACCGAAAATCCCAGAGCAAGTGAATTATCATATTACATTGTTATGATTACAAGAAATCAAATCCGGAAGGACCGATAAGTTCATAAGTCTTAGAAATATAGATTACATAAATTATACCAATTATACATTTGTAAATAAAAAAATCAATCATTATGCATAATAAAATTAAATCTATGAATTCTTATTCAAATACATCTTCTTCACAACTAGGGGAATGAATCATAATATTTGTGAGATAAAATGCTCAGTATTGGTAAGTAATGTGGAATAAATAATGAATCAATGAATTTAAACCAACATGGAATGATAAATAACCAATAAAAAATTTCATCCAATAACTAGATAAGGATAAAAGAAATTATAAATGTAAGAAACTGAAACACATTTTATCAGGTCAATAAACTAGGAATGAACTATATCCATAGAAGTGTCAATGAAAAAAAAATCAAGGATAAATAATAAGTGAATATATTTGAAGGAAACGATTAATTATTGGATTTCATGTCTATGGAACATGGAAACCGATATCGTCTGGGCCTTTCAAAAACTAGATTAAAACTACAGATAGAAACCTATTTAATTTGTCTGACTTATTATTCTCATGAGAACCTATTGATGCATTATGGGGCTATATAAAGTCTGGGAGCCTCCCATCAATGTCTGTATAATTTATTCTTAATATATAATAGTATATATTAATCATGTTCCTTATGAATTATCCTTATTGAATAAATAACATGGAATTATCAATGATTCCCCAAATAATCAAATAACTATCAAAGTAGACGTCATATTTAAAATGGTACATGGTTTAGGAAATTGATATCCATTACTTGAAAATTTTGATATTCAAGTAAATTTACAAATAAAATTAATTAAAACAAATTTAAATAAAATTTTAACAGTCATAAAAATAATTAATATTGAAATTATAATCATGAAGAAGATTTTTGGTGGAAAAAATCTTTAAACATTCCAAAGTGTCTCATACCACATTAAATCATTTAAATCATAATCCCCATGAAGGAATGAAATTAAAAAAACTTATAATATAATTAGAATAAATATATTAATGATATAATATTTAAAAGGGATGTTTATACACCATATATAAGAAACTTGGTGAATAACTACAATAATTCTCAATGGAGTGTAAATTGATATGATACCCCTTACCATAATTTTCCTTTTTGTTGTGTGGTATTTAATCTCAAGTAAATTGTTTTAAAAACATGTTAATAAATTATACCATAATCATACCCATGTTTATAATATAATATATTTACTTTTTAGAATATTTTATTACCCATTTTATCACTCTTTCATTATTTTAACTATTTCGATTGTTAATTACCTAGTTTTCTTAAGTATGTTTAGAATTGTCAGTTGTTGTTAATATTAAATATATCATGATTTATTTATACCAAAAATTAAAAACATGATAAAATTATCATATATATTAATTAAATATTTATTTCTAATTGTCCATAAAATTTTGAGATAAGAATTGAAGTGCATCGTTTAAAGATACAGTTGGTCGTACAAGCACATGAATGTAACTTTCATTTCTTTTTCATATTAAAAGATTTAAAAGTAAATGATAAATACTTATATTATAATTACAGTATCATATATATTTTATATATTTTAGATAGTTTATTTTAAAATAATCCTTAATATGTAACATGCATAGTGTGAATAAATGACATCACTTTATGGAGGTTGTGGTCCACACTTTCGCAAATGATCTTACCATATTTATAAAAAATGGAATGTGTAGAGGATTTTATTGTAAAATAATTGAAGCTGAATGAAGAAATTATAAATAATATATATATATATATATATTATAAATATAAGTTCCATCATAATGACCACTATGAGAGGTGATAAAGAAATAACAAGAAATCGTTGCTCGGTGAGGAGGTAGTTTGCTTCTCACATAAAATGTATGTTCGTCAGCCATTAAAATGGGAGTGTGTACAAATTTAGGTCTAAACATAACATAAAAACATCAAATTATATTTAGTTTAATTATATTTATAATAAATAAACAATAATAATTTATGTGATGGATAATGGAAATGAATGTATGGAGCTCGAGGAAAGAAGTTACCTCTCAATCGGGTAACTCCTTTCAATTTGTTCAAGAAGGATTCCTTGGATTTATTCCATACCAAGGTGATGATTCTATAATTAGGGGAAGGATTTTCATTATATATTTGTTAAGATCATGGTATATCCAAAATTACTTGAGTGGTGTGAGGAATTGGGAGGAGAGGAGGTACTTTAATAGTGGAGGAGGAGTGTCACTCTTGTAATATTTTGACCAAGAAATAACCTACAAATTTTTCACATTGAATGTTGATTCCATAATAGTCCTATTTTGATCCATGTGGGTATACAGTATAAATATGGATATAAAAGAGTTCTTGTACAAATTTTTAGGTCATTTGGGCACTAAAGATTAAGGCTTAGTCCCTTATTAAGATTGATTTTACCATAATCGTTTATATTAATTTTACCTACATTCACTAATATATTTCTTCAAAAACTATCTTGACCTTCATAGATATTATAAATTATTATTATTATAATTAAATAATACCTTTTTCCAATTTCTAATCATAGAATTTGGAGAAATTAATTTAAATATAGTCCCACAGTTGGAACGACAATGTGTTGTTTTAAAGTCAAAAGGTCTGAAATATTGATAGGTTTTTATTGTCAATTTCAAAGTGAAATTAATTAAAAAGAAATAAATTGGATTAATTTTTAATAAAACTATCTAATTAATCTTTAAACTATTTTAGTATTTAATTTTACTATATAATATAATTATATGAAATTACGGTTTTGAACTAAAATTCAGTAATTTCACTATTAATTGAAAAATGAAACAACACAGGAAAATACCAAAAATTCTCCCTAACTTAATTTTTATGTTTCTATTCCAAATATGAAATTTATTTTGAAATATTAAATTCATAAAAGGTTCAAATTATGGATTTAAAATGGTTCCTGTATTAAACAACAGTAAAATTTCCTAATTAAAAATATAGAATTTCATGCATAAAATTGGTTTTGTTTTTATCATACACCTATAAAATATATTTGACGAATATCAAAAATATTTTATTTAATATAATATATATATATCACATTCATTTCACTAAAAAAATAATTTAATTTATTATGGTAAAATAGCTTCATGAGCATAATAATAATAATATTTTCCTCTATATTCAATCGATTTTCATATTCATTTATAATTAATTTTATCCAATGAGTTCATTTTTTATTTTTATAAAGAATATATTTTAATTATTTATTTAACCATTTTCATAAATTCTGATGTAACAATTTCGTTATTTATTATGATATTTTAATAATATTTCGATATTTAGTAAAACACAATTTTGTGTATAATGCAAACCATTTGAGGCAACTCGTTGTTGCGTGTGACGTACACTAACTCAATATCATATTTATTTCAAGGTATATAACCGATTCATTTAAAATAATAAATATACTATAGAGTATCAGTGTATTATATTCCTTTATGAACTTGATTATGCTTGCGATTCACGCTATCGAACACAATGTTCTTACATTAGAATTTCAGGGTGTCACACACCCAATCGATGGTTGTCAATGAATCACTACAAACTATATCAATTGAATCAAAAGTATTCATTTCCATTTAATATCCCACAAAACATGTCTATGTGAACCTAAGACTAGTATCTGAATCATGACACTATTATTTTTTCCATTTTAGGGTGATCTATGCCCATCTTTAAGGATGTTGGGATTGTGTCAGGTTGGGTGTTAATCTAAGGATACTTTCCCATGTATAGGGGTAGCCACACTCAACATTAATAATGTTAGAAACACATAAATTTCAACCTCAAGGGTCTACCAAAATACCTCAGTCCTTATACCACAATTGCATAGGACAACACAAAAATAATACATTTCGTAAGATGTAACGATAGGGAATTACAAGATCAATTTTAGGAGCCACACATAATCACATGGTCATATTCAGACAATCCCATGGATACTTATACACCTATATGTTAAATATATCTATCACCGGTCAACAAATATAATCACTAAATCATTGAAACACAGTAGAATTGGATACAAATAGAATGAAACGACCTACTTCATGGTTTTCGATGTTGTTGATGAAGTTTTCCATGGTTGAAGTTACCCAAGAAATTTCTACACCAACTAGAAGATGGTTGCATGCCAATTACTCCTAAAACCCCCTATCACTGTATCTAGGTTTCAAGTGAAATTGGAGGAAAATAGGAAAATTTATATCCAAAACCATACATTTTATATCATCCCACCTTGGAATCCACTAATCGGTTCCCTAAAACGATTGGAACCAAGACCTCAAGCATTCCTCCTCATATGCCAGAGGAAGTTGACCAGAAATGAGGGTCTAGGGTGTGTATTGGGGTAGACTATGTCATCAAGCATTAGTGTGTATAATAGAGGTAATAAATATAGATAAGGATTGGAAATAAGATTAATAAATCTCCCAATTTAAGTAACACGTGTATGCTGAATAAACAGTAGGAGAAAATTTATGATTATAATGATGTGTTATAGAAACAAAAAAAATTAGTACACATGATATAGGAGAAATTTGAATATAAAACATGGAATTAAAAAAATTCCACAATAATCAACTACTAAAATGAATAGAATTGGATCATTACTCTTCCCTTGCGGTCTGTCCAAGTACTAAAAATAAAATATCAGATGTTTGGTTCCTCCCTTTATCTACATGTTCAACATTGGATCATTATTTTGCACCAAATGTAGCCCGAGTAGGGTGTGAGATATACTCAGTAGACTAACACCAATAATTTCTAGAATAATATAGTCTGTTCACATGAAATGAGAAATTCACCAATAATAATAAATCTAGGGAAATAAATACATACATACATCAGACTGGGTTTTGAATGGGATACTCGATGGATAATACCTACTTTGACCTAAGTCGGGTGTATTTAAATGAGGTGACCTAGATAAGTTTAATATTATATATATATATATGTATAACTAATCATTAAATAATCATCAATTATGGATCATGCCCAATAATGTGATTTGTGTTGTAAGATACATCTCTGGACCTTAATTTTTCTCTATTGGAATTTAAATAAATGGAATATTTAGAAATTGTTAGTGGAATCCTAAGCCCATCCAAGGTAATCCATAAATGGAACTCTAATAATCCCCTTGATTCTCTACAAATATTCCTCAATGTAGAGTTCATCTATGGAGATCCATAAAAAGAAACTTGTGTATCACCCTCATCCCAGTATAAGTATAACCCTATGAGCCCATCATAGGTACCTCACATAAGGGACCGAGTATCACATTTGGAATGGTATAACCATATTTACATTTATCCCTTCCTTAGTGAGTACCCTATGAAACTAGTATCCCTCCTAGCTAGCTAGATAATATTAATTTTAATCCCATCTAATACATACAAATTATCGCTCCCAGTGCATTTATCCTTTATCATCTGTTTCAAAATATAAAGCATGATAAAACCATCCAAGGAATCCCATAAGGACCTAAGTATTGCCCTCAACATGGATATTAATTATGTATTACTTATCATATTTTATACCATTTAACATGCAATTCAATTCAAAACTCTTAATCTATGTTCTACAAATCATTTAATTCACGAACATCCATTATATGTTATAGCATGAGGCCTAGGGGCCTATATTCTTGGGCTACTAACTCTCATTAGTAAATTCCATATTCTAAGGTATTTATTACAAGGTAAACACACCCCAATAGTGATTTAACAATTTACATTAAGGGTAATTATTCTTTTAAGGCATAGAGTGGATCAAGCCAAGGTGATTAACTAGTGGTGTTTACTTGCTTCAAGATTGGATCGTAAAGGGAGTGGAAAACCATTCCATTTAATTTATTAAAAATTTAGAGGCCCTTATTAAAAAGTCGAATACATTGAATAATGGAGTGTGGTATAAATGAAACTAGACCTGAAGGGATATAACTATCCCACATACATTATTCCCATAGTGCTCTTCTCATCTAGAGTCAGACCATGAATCATGCTAAAATGGTAGAAAATAGAAGAATCGCGAAATGACTTGAAAATATGGAAAATGTGGTCAAAACCAAATACCCCATCCAAGAGGAAGATAATATAAGGAAACAAGGAATAAGACTTGAGATCTTACCAATAAGTATAAAACACAACTAATGGCGATGAGACCAGTGATTGGATGTAGGAGAAACAAAAAAACCTAGATTCTAATGATGATGAGAGATCATGCAAGGAAGATGTCAGTTGGAGGAGGAAATATGAAAGTATGAGGGTTTTAGAATTTTTAGTGGGAAAAGTGTCATTTCCCACTTTATTAATGGGTAACACTATTGAAAAATCAATTCACTAATTGTGTGGAAGCCACTACAAATGGGACCCCCTCTCAAATTCTAAACACACAGTTTGACTAACCAGGAACAAGCCATGTGAAATGGATTTTTTGATAAATTCTTCCACACTACATAGGAATGTGTCCTAGATCACAAGGAGGTATAAAAACATTGTGTCCCCCTGCTAGGAACTAGGTTCCTACATGTTTGAGTCACACGGTTTTCACTAACCATGTGTTAACTGTTCAACTCAGTCTACCCCCTCAATTTTTAGAGCTATGGGCTCTGAAAAATGCTTGAAATCTAGAAAAACACTCCTTATCCTTTATATCAAATTATTAGTATAAAATGAGAGCTTTTTAGCTGTATCAAAAGATTTTGTTCCTATATTAAAATCTCATACATTATACCCTTTGTTCTTTAAAACAACTAATCCCTGAGATTCCCATCTAAGGGTAGCAAGGTGTAATTTGGGAGAATTTCTAATCGTAGAGTACAAACATCATCCCTTCACTCCTAGGACTTATATTTTACATGGCCATGCTATAATATCAATCAATCAAATGAAACTAACCTAGCTCATATGGCCTCTGTTATTTGATAAATAATATGAATTTTATGCCCCTAAAAGATGTATCCTCTTCTAGCTAAATATCTGTAGGGTGAAATGAATGACATGGGTCATAATGATACAAGTAATGTTTTGATACATGGATGATTTCGTTTATGTAACATTGCCACTGATGTAGAAAAACTGATATTATATCAGCATGACTCTCTCAATGATCTTGGAAGTCCAAACTTAATGAGTTGATAACTTTTCCTTCCTCTAAATCTCTTTGTTACCTAATCTAGGTGAAACTATTTGAATGAAATGATGTCCCACATCAAAATCTAGAGTCCGGTGATGATTATTGGTATATGATTTCTTTAAGGACTGAGTTGTATCCATACACTTTTGGACCAGTTGTACATTCTCTAAATACACTTAAATGAGAGGAGGATTTGTGGTACTGCCTCACCTGCCTCTGACCAACAAAAATGTGAGTGGCAAAAACTACCATAAAGGGCCTCATACTGATCCATATGAATCATTTCATGAAACATTGTTATTATAAAACTCAACAATAGGAATATTTTTTTCTCATTAGCCTCCAAACTCAAGAAAATATTTCCTTATCATGTATAATAACACGTGATTCATAAATTCAGATTTCCTATGAATATGTTGTTTATATGTTGTACTCAAGAGTACCTGTGAACCTGATTCCTTATATAACCCTTTTTAGAACCATGATGTAAGTTGTGTATCTTGGTTAGACATGATATAATAGGTAACACCATTAAGGTGAAAAAATATCCTATTTTTGAAGCCTCCTATGTTTACTAACTGAGAAGGTATCCTAGATAGGTAGGATGTGTGTGACCTTTTCAACCTATTACTGATCACCCATAGTACATTACTACCTTGATAGGATCTGAGAATGACCATTACAAAATACATGATGACATCATTCAATTTAAACTCAAAAATAGATAGGAGTTGTATATGTCAAGTATGACTCTAGTGATCCGCCATCACTTACTGATAGGAAGAACACCTCATGAGAAAACCTTTTATCTTCCTCTTCATACTTTGACACTCTCACATGTGACATATGTATTGGTAAATCATGGTAATACCAAGGTGAACTTAACCAAAAGAGGTGTGATATTCCCACATCAACTCTTCGTGCTTGTAATCAAGGACCAACACACATCCTCAAAATTTCATGATCTCATTATCATCGACAATCCAACCATGTGGTGGGTTCTCACATAAGACACCTCAGCAAAGGAATCGACCCTTAGGATTTGAAATGCTTCTCAAATGTACCTATTACTTAAGGGATGATGTCACTAAAAAATATGATAATATATTCTTCCCATTACATTACAGAACCTCTAGGTGAATCTTTGAAAAAAAGGTCATCAAATTCCACTCATTGCTAACCTCCTGGATGGAATGTTTCATGGTCTTCTGGAACATGGAATCAAATATTTAATTTTCCTTACCATGTATATAATAGTGATGAAATTCAAATTACTGTAGGAATTATACCAACCAAATCTACATCACATTTAAGAAACATTGTGTAGATATTTATTTGATACAATTTTAAAATATTTAAAAAATTAACTCCTCTCCCAAAAGATAATTCCTCTAATAGTATAAACCATGAATCATGGATTCTAACTCAGCTTCATTCATCAGTTAATTCCACTCATGTGGTCTTAGATAGTGGTACATGAATGCTACAAACTAATCTCCCTAGATTAGAACATCTCCAATCCTATTTTTTTGAAGCCTTCAAATAAATAGAATATATTCCTCCTAGATCCAGGAAAACATGGAATGTCATTTAAGTAAACATTAACTTTAACTATTAAAAGGTAGTTTCATAGGTTTCTAATCAATAAAATTTCAAACCCCTATTATTCAATCCCCTAGCAAGAACTTCTAGGCATGTGAAATAATGTATAAACAGCTTGGAGTATCCATTTAGTCTCAAGAAACATCATATGTCAAAGAAATTCTTGGGAAGCTCCAATGAAACCATGACACTCACCTTCTCTAGGTCAATAGATGCGCTAGCCTCCGAAATGATATGACATATGAAATGATCCTTTTCGATCCAAATGTGGCATTTTCATATCTTTCCATATAGTTTGTTCTTTATTAGTGTGTTCAACATAATCTAAAGATGGTCTTCATAGTAATGTCCTTTTCAAGAATACACCAAGATTTAATCTATAATTACTGTCACAAATTAATCAAGATAGATGTGGAAAACTTGATTAATCAATGACAAAAATTTATCGTTGTGTTCATAAGGACAAATATAATAACTATGTACACACAAAATCCATACCTACTTCGTAACATTATACATGGAATGTCTGACGGTGTCATAATCACTTGATGGTGTAAAAAAAATATATCTTAGATAAAATTGTAGCTCCTCGGAGATGTTCAAAGAGGTCATTTATATGAGGCAGTGGATACCGATTGTTTATCTTATGATGGTTGAACGTTCATTAATATTAGACAAATTTAAGAGTATCATCCATCTTCTTGGAAAAAATTATGGGTGAACCCCACATTGAGGTACAGGGTAATATAAAACCCATTTTCATCTATGTCTTACAACTTCTTATTGACTTTAATGACCCCAGTTTGTGGCATCCTATATGGTAGAATGGACATTGGTTCCACACCTGGAATAAGTTAAATAGTGAACCACACATCCCTCTTTCAGAGTAAGCTATAAGAAATCATCAGGTAATACATCCCAAAACCAATCCACTATATGAGGGAACTCTACAGGATTAATCCGCTAATCTTTCATAAAGAGACTAGCCATCTTGGTTATCACTCTACCTTTCCCATGATGCTTAGGAAAATCTCAACTCGTTCAGATATCTCATTCACCCTTAGGAATATATGTGCTACCCACAGGTGATGTAAACATTCACTTTGGTGATAGAATTCAACATGGGTGTGATAAGGCTCTAGTCATTCAATACTAGGAATGAGATTACAAATGATCACCTATAGGACAATGAAATCCCCTACTAAATAGTACCCATTGATCTTGAGTGGGAACTCCTTACACTAGTGCACACTCCCTAATCGAACCCCAAAAAATTTATTGAGATTCATCACGCCATAGAATTACTCCATCTTAGGGCCCATACTTTCCATAATTTCCACAGATATAAATTATTGTGCTGAAATTTTATCAAATAAGGAATTAATGTATAAGCTACTAGAATAGTTCCTCATACTATATAGGACCTTAGAATCTACTCCCTATGTGTTGGTTGAACTACTTAGATATGGCCAGAGCTACTACCTGAGATTCCACATGACTCTCATGGTAAGGTTTTCTCTATTGGAATTGAACCGTAAATGTCTCAATAACTCAACCACCACCACATCCTTAGCATGATGGACTGATTGTATACCAACTCCCAACCTGACATAGGGCCACTGATCCTATACTTGAATACAGTTTCAGTATAGACCCCTTCCCACTATTTACTTTGTTGAATGTTTGGGGGGAACACTTTAGGTGTACCATCCTACCACATGCATCTTACTCTATAAGGTTCCACATACCCTTGGTCTTCTTATTCCTTAACCAACCACACCAAAGGAAAACCACATATATTTTAGTGATTTTCATCTAGCTAGAAATTCCCTCGTGTACACTATTGAAATGAGGATTTCTATATCTAAACAAACCATCCCCATTCCTAGAAGCTAAAACTCTCTATCTCACATTTACTGCTTACCTCATGTTCTACTATACGATAAGGTCATGGATCACTATCTTAGAAATAATGGTAATTCGGAACACATTTCCTTAGATCGGATGGTGTACACATGCCAATCCCCAAATCATCATGTAGTCATCATCTCATCATCGGTAAGATCCAGTGAAAAGAACTGAATCTCATTGAAATGTGAAGAATACACCATCAATAACAGAGTTCCCTACTAGAGTTTTATAAACTCTTGATTATGGTATTCTCTACGCATCTTTAGAATTATGTAATCATAAGTAGAGATCTATATTTCTACCCAAATCATACCTTGATAATGACCATCTTAGGTGGCATTACACTAACTCTTGGCACAGTCAAAAATCATATTGGTGGTGAGTTAGAACAATCACTCTAGCTATATCTCTAAATGGTCTACGATTGACAATGTGGCCTCAAACCAAGAATAAGAAGCATGAGGACCTCCAACACCTAATAAGGTGGGAGTATCCTGTTGCTGGAATTACTATTTCAATTCTTCCATAGAACGATTAGTTCATAGAGATCCTTGAAAATAATACATAATGTTGCAAAATATATATTTGAACTGAGCATCGACACCCAGTGGAAGAGCAACATGATGTACTTAAAGTTTCACTATAAGAGTTAATATCAGTGGATCAGGTCATATCACCTCTAGAGTATAGTTATTTCCACCTTCCTAGCATAAAAACAAAGACTTAATTGCAACATGGATCTAAATTTTCTAAGAATACACCTCAAAACAAATTATAGCAGATAAAAAACTGAAAAAGCAGTAAAGGATAGGTATATAGGCTTCTTTTAATGAGTCACATCCCTTAACCAACTCAAAAATCAAAGACTGGGTGATAAGAATATCACAGTAGACAATAAGTGATACTTCCTACTAGTAATGGAAAATCCACCTATACCCACAGTTTTCAAAATTGTGGCCTCTTGAGGAACCAATATATAATTATAACCATAGTTTCTATAAAACCATGATTATAGGTCCAATAGATTCTACCAGACTTATATCTTTAATATAACCATGGTTATGTGAAGAAAATGTATTGTTAAGTTGTTTTAAACAATGATTTTCTATTGGTTGAATCTATTGTTTTTTAATAAGATTTTTTCTTATCTAGGAATTGGATCCATATCCATCGTAATAAAGATTCATCAGATTCAGAGTATCATATTCATCTACATCAGATTCAGATCAAGAGATATAAATGAATTAGAGGAAAATATTGGTGTTTTATGGATGTTTTCCTTTTTATAAATAGATAAATAAATAATTTATTGAGTGATGAATACTTATTGATTATGAATAGTATTGAATGAATATCTTGGAGTCACGAGTTAGAAATTTTTAAAAATTTCTAATCCAAATCAGATGATGGTTTTCTGATCAATAGTATCTCACAAATCATGAAAACTATCATGATAAAATATTATGAATAGTTGGTGTAGAGGTTTAAAGAAATTCAAAATTACTGACTGAATAATTCCATCATAATGAGAAATTCAATCCTGATAAGATTTTCATCGTAATGGGGATTCCATCATTATGAAGAAATCCAATGAAGGAAGAATGTTTGACAATATAAAATCTAGAAGTTATAATGTGTGAAGCTAAATAAGTTTGAATTATTTCATAGTTTAAGTATGGAGATTCCATCACAATGAGATTTCCATCATAATGGGATTTCCTTCATAATTAGAATTTTTATCATGATGGGAAATTCATCATAATGGGAAATTTATTATAATGTTAAATTCATCATAAAGGGATTTCCATCGTTAAAGGAATTCCATCATAATTCATAGAGAATGAAATAAAAATTGGATTCTTTAAGAAAGATAATTCCAATAGTTTTTATAAAGAGTTGAAGAGGTCAAACATGAAATTAAGTTTTTATTAATATTTGACAAATTTAAGGATGTTTCAATAAGTCAAAGTATATGTTTAAATGTGAGTGATTTTTAGAGATTTTGATTCTTGTGGAAGTGGGGAAAGTTTCTGAGTTTCTCACTTTTTCTTTTTGAGTCTCCTATAAATGTGTCCTCAGATCATTCATTCATTGTGGACATTGCAGGCAAGAAAAAAAGGAAGAGTGCTAAAGAAGTCATGGAATATTCATTATTGGACAAATATCTCATAAAGAGGATCAGACAGTTGAATGCTTGTTTACCAGTTTGATAAAGATAGTACTGAGAAGAACATATTCAGTCAATAGGATTGAGTCAATCAAACTAAAGAAGATTTTATTGAGTATTTGAGAAGAGTTTTAGTTTTCCAGATTGATATTGGGATAATTATATTGAGTTCATAGTATTGAGATAATCAGATTGAGACTCGTAGAATTGAGATAATCAGATCCCAACTCATCAGATTGAGATAATTGGATCCAAACTCATGGGATTTAGAAAATATGATCCATCCAAATCATACTGAGGATTCAGACAGAGAAATTATGGGCCTGTTTCATCAAATAATTTATTATTTTTTTATTTAATCATTTATTTTATAATAAAACATTATAGATTGAATGTAGTCATTATAATCTTTTCTATCGAGAGATAGAAGGTGTCTAATGAGATTTGGCACATGTTTTATTCTCTTCTTCATAAAAAGGGGTTTTCATAAACCCACAGGAGTGGCTATAAAAATAATGGGGGTTATCACACTAAGGTCGAACCTTATAAATATTTGGTTCCTTACTTTACTTCTTTTTAATGCATAAATATTTTCTAAAATATGATAAGGAAATAAATATTTATAGGTTGTATGGTTTAAGTTTTTTAAAGAATCAAAACTTATAAAAAGTTAACTACTCATTCAACCCTCTTCTCATTTGATATTGGATCCTTTAAAACTTCAATTGGTTTTAGAGGGATGGTTCCATTGTTGAATTCTTATCATGAATAATATCAATTTTTTCAATTGTAGATGAATTTTCTACATTTTATGGAAAACTTATTATAGATGGGAAAATAGGATAATTCTTTATCACTTGATTCTTGGTCTAGATGTTATTTATGCTACTAATATTAGGTTTACACATATTGAGAAAAATTCCCCAAAAACCTTTTCCGATAATTGAAATATAGAAGTTGAAGGAATGAATATAAATTCTATTCTTAGGTCTTTATCAGAAATTTTTTATCAAATTTTTATGGGTCTCTACACTTTAAAAGGTTTGTGGGACAAGATGGAAAATGTTTTCGAAGGGAATACAAAAGTTGAAGAAAAAAATAAAAAAAATGTTGTAGTAAGTCTGAAGACAACAAGAGATATGAAGATACAATTTATGAATACTTCAATAGAGTAAATGATATTTTGTTGTTACATTAGAGGATTTATAAATATTCTTAATGATACTAAAATTGATAAAAAAACATATGAGAAACTTTCCAGACATTTTTCTTCTAAAATTTATTATTTAAAAGATAAATATGATTTATCTCTTGGTGAATTGAATATAGTTTTCTTTCTTATGAAATTAATAAACATCCAATTTTTAAAAATAATATGAAAAATGAAATGGATTTTCAAGTTATGAGAAAGATTAAAATCTAAGATAATTAAAAAGATAATCCTTATGAGTTTAATGATAAATATTATGATGTGTGGAATGAAAATATCATGTCTTTTGTATCCAAGAACTATCAAAGAGGGAGAGGAATAAATAGAGGTAAAATAACTCTCAAATGTTTTGAGTGTGGTGGAATAAAACACTTATGTGTGAATTTACTGAGAAATAATGTTAGAGAATGTCAAGATGATTCTGATGAGAACCCTCTATGGAAGAAGTGAAAAATAATTAAAGAAGAAAAGAATTCCATTATATAAAAGAATAAGTTTACTAGAAACTAAATAAGTATGTTGAGTAATAAAGACAAATCATACTCAACTAAAAATAATTATTTTTAACATGAATGGTTATAAAAATCTAGAACCTTCATTTTAAATGCTGAGAAAAATTCCTCAGAATGTAATGAAGGTGGTGAAGAATCATATAGAGGGTATCAGCTCTGAATAGATATTTTTTCATGTCTTGAATAAAAACAGTTAATCAAAAAATTATAGTATTGAATAAATATTTTGAATATTTTTTTGATAGAAGAAAAGATTTCATCGAACAGGAGGATGAATAAATTCAAGAGATTCTATGTTAAATTCATATAATTGCTATACATAGAAAGAGAATTAAATATCTTACTAAGATGCTGGATACTATGGAAGAAGAAGGTACCATGTTTCAATCAGAACATCTTCAGTCAGAATGTACATTGAGGAAGATGAATTAAAACATCTACAAAACATTAGAAGTGATATTTGAGAATTCTAAAGTTGTTTAGAAGGCTCAATATGATAATTAGGTAAAATCATCTCTTACCAAAAATAATTTTTCATCTAATTTTTTTAACATTTTGGGTTCTGGAAAAAGTATTGAGAAATATTGGGTGGATAAAGGATTTGATAAACCTATCAAATCTACAAAAGTTTAAAACTCACTCAAAATTATTGATGGTCCATGTACTAAGTATGTTAGATATGAAATATGTTATCAACCTCAACATGGTTTCTATAAAGAAAGATAGTATTTAAATAGAAACCCAAGATTTGATGGTTATTTCTGGTGTAGTGGAATCTATCAGAACAATGAATATAATTATTGACACAATTTATCCTTACCTGGAAGAAGGTTTGATAAAAGTGGAATAAATAGTTAAAGTATAATGAGAAACTTTTTTATCTTATAGAAAGGTGAAGAATTGAATTCTTAAGATGTTAGAAACCTTCCCACAAGAAATAAATTTTAATATATGGATGAATTTTTTAGAATATTTGACCAGGATTGTAATCATGTTGAAATATGTATAACACTCACTCAAGAACAATTTTCTTATGATAGAAAAGAAAAAAAATATTAAAAAATGCATAGGAAGGATATTTTTATGTTGAAATAGATTTTAAATAATGTAAATGGAAAAAAATGGATACTTGATATATGTTTGTTATTTATATATGATTGGTGAAAAAATAATCTCCAAACATGTTGAAATTCATGATGGAAGAACAACTACCATTGGTAATGATAGTTCCTTAAAAATTAGAGGAATAATAATGGCTAATATTGAAGCCAAAAAGTTTAAATCTAAAAAAGTTTTATTTTTTGATGTAACCAAACATAACATATTATAAAAAGTCATATTTGTGATGATGGAAAAGATATTTTTAGAAAATATATTAGTATCATCAGAAGTGTGAAAGATGGAAAAGTCATTGTAATGGAGAAAGAACTAGTAGGTATCTCTTTCAGATAGAAGAATTCAGTAATTCCAATTACATGATTGGTGGAGATGAAAATAAATTATGGCACTGAATACTTGTTCACCTTGGGCATAAAAACATCAATAAAATTTCTAAAGTTGATGTTGTCTTGAATTTTAAAAAAATTAAAAGAATAGATAAAGATGTTTTTATTACTTTCCAGAAAGAAAATAGGACTACATAAACTCATAAAAGAGTAGATATTCAATCTACGACCACCTGAGCTTATTAATTCGGATTTATATAGGATGATTAGAGATCAATCAACAAAAGGATACTTTTAATTTAATACTTTTATTGATGATTTCACTCAGATGATAAACATAGTGTTTCTGATGCAAAAGTTAGTGGACATTTAAATGTTCAAATTCTTTAGAAAATATGTTTACAATGAAAAGGGGGTTTCCATTAATAATTTTAGAATAAATAATGATACCTAATTCAAAAAAACTATTTAATCATATCTAAGAAAACATGGTGTAAAAAATTAGTTTAGTTATCCATATACTTTATAATAAAATAGATTATCATAAAGAATGATAATAAGTTTAGGGTAAATTAGAATAATTATGTTAGTAGAATAAAAACATTCAATGTTCTATTGGAGAGAACTTATTATTACTAAAGTAAATGTTCAAAATAGATGTTTGTTGAGACCAAAATCCAACAAGAATTATTATTAAATGTGTTATAAAAAACATTCATTGAAATACAACACCATTTTTGGAATTCCATGTTTTCCCAAATTAAGAAATCTGAATTTGGGAATGTTTGATGAGAAAGATGAGGTATTAAATATTATGTGTTATTCTCCAAATAGAAGAAGTTTCAAATTATGGAACAAATTTTTACAATGTTTGGTGGATTCATATGATGTGAATTTAATTGAAAATCCAAATTCCTTAACAACATATTTTGAGAATAATGAGGAGGACAAACTAGAGAATTACATTAATATTATCAAGATTTAGAAGAATCATGCGATGGGGAAATTTCATATATGAAAGAAACATTGAAATTTCATACCTTAAAAAACATGTTGAATCTGAAAACATTATTGGTAATTATAGGGCTCTATTCTAGACAAGAATAATGTTGAGATTACATAATCAGATGTCACATATCTCAAAGGTTGAACCCGAATTAGTTTCAAAATATATATAACACAAAGAATGGGTGGATGATATGAGTTGAGAGTTAGATGAAATTAGGGATAATAAAATTTGGGATCTTGTTTCACAACCAAAAAATACAAATATTATCAAAACCAATTCTGTTTAAAAAAATTAATGTACATCGATATGTTTTAAGAAACAAATCCATTCTTGTTTGTAAAGGCTATGCACCAGTGGAAGGTGTGGATTTTGATATTACTTTTTCCCTAGTTGATAGATTATAAATAATTATGATTTTTCTTTTAGTAGATACAAATAAGAATTACAACATTTATAAGATGAAAGTAAACAAATATTTTTTAAATGGTTTGATTGAGGAAGATATATACACTAAACAACCTTGTGGGTTTCTACTTTATGAGGATGAAAACAATGTTTCTAAACTGAATATATCTTTGTATGGGATAAAACAAGCTTAACGTGTTTGGAATTCTAATCATGAAAAATTTTCATGAATGTTGAACTTTTCTAAAGGAGAAGTTGATAGAAATGTATATGTGAAATATTTTTACTTAGGATCTCTAATTTTAATTGTTTACATGGATGATATATATTTTTACTAGGGATATGGATGTTTTATTTGAAACATTTTCTGATGAAATGAATAAAAAAATTTAAATGTCAATGTTGGGAGAATTAACATTATTACTTGGATTACAAGTTCAAGAAAACAAAAATAATTCTTCTTATCTTAAGAAAATTATACCAGGTAATTTCTAAAGATGTTTGGGATGGAAGAATCTTAAGAAGTTTCAACTCTTATTTTAGTGTGAAAAAAGTTGAGTAAAGATGAAACTGAAATAACTGTGAATCAAAAATACTTTTGGAAGCTGATAGGAAGTCTCCTTTACCATATAGCCTTAAGGCCTGATATTTATTATGTTTTGACTTTTTTCCTAGGTATCAAAGTAATAAAAAATAATCACATATTTTGTAATTGAAAAGGATTCTGAGATATTTCAAATGAACAACGTCACATGGGTTGTTATTAAAAAGATATAATTAAGTGAAGTTTCATTTTTATACTGATTCAGATTGGTTTTCATATTGTGGTTATATAAAATCAACTTCATTAGGAACATTTTTCTTGGGTGAATGTTGTGTGAGTTAGAATAGTAAGAATAAAAGTTCAGTAAATTTGATCACATCTAAATCTGAATATGTTGAAACTACCCAAGCTCGTACTCAAATATTGTGGATGAATTTTCACCTAGATGATTTCGAAGTAAAAGTTTCTAAACCATTGAAGATACTTTGTGATAATAAGAGTGAAATTGATCTTCTTAAGACTCTTATCCAATATTCAAAATCAAATCACCTTGATATAAAGATTAACTTTATAAAAGATAAAGTTATTGCTAAAGATTTTTTTATTGGAATACATTTCAATAAAGTATCAGAGTGCTGATATCATTAAAAAATGTCAAA
The DNA here is from genome assembly GCA_963277665.1 of Viscum album. Lineage (NCBI taxonomy): Eukaryota > Viridiplantae > Streptophyta > Magnoliopsida > Santalales > Viscaceae > Viscum > Viscum album. Next base: position 1,281,052,540 of record OY728131.1, read on the forward strand.
AGAAATTTTTTTAATTAAGGTTATTCCTTCTTTTTCAGAATCCCATCATGTCCTAATAAACCTCAAAAGGAAGAAACCCATACATTTTTTTGGATATTTTGATAAAGGACGATATAATGTAACAACATTTTACATTGTAAGTAGTTTTCACTTATATTTATTTTATGAATATGATGTTGTGATTGAAATAGAATGGGGAATAGAAAAATAAAATTGAGGGCAAAAGAAAAGTGAGAGAAAAATAATAGTGAGATAAAAAAAGAGAAGTTATAGAAAAATAAAAATAAAAGAGGAAAAGATAAATGTGAGAGGGATTTTATCTTTACATGGTCACCAAATTTTTATTCCATCAAGAGATGTAATTCTTTTTAGAAGATTATTTTACCATGTAGTGTAGTTTTAAGACACACTCTTTTGAAAAAGGATATGTTTTGATAATTTTTTTAAAAAAGATGAGTTGTTTATAAAAGTAGAGTTGTGATAAAATTTTGAGAGTTAAAAATTTATTATTGTGGGATGTCATCAAATCCAAAGTGGATATTGAAGATCCTTTGTGGTTAAATTTTTTTAAACAGAATTTATTTCTCTGTTAAAAACTATCCTTTTTGTTTAAGAATATATCTTTATCTAGTAATATGATAAATATCCATTGTAATGAATATTCATCAAATCTAGAATATTGTATTCTTCTGCATCAGATTCAAATCCTTAGAACCAAAATAATTGGAGGTCGAAAGTGTTGTTTTCTTGAATTTTTTGATTTTTATAATCAGAGAATGAAATAAACTGATGAGTGAAGAAGTATTATTATTTATGAAGTGTTTTGAAACAATATTTTGGAGTTATGAGTTAAAAGGTTTTAATACTTTCGAAACCAAATCAGATGAGACATTCTGATCAATAAGATCTCACAAATCATTAAATCTTTCATGATAAGATCTTTTGAATAAATTGTGGAAAGAATGGATGAAATTAAAAATTTTAGAGTGAATAATTCCATAGTAATGAGAAACTATATCCTAATGAAAATTTCATAAAAATTGGGATTATATCATTATGAATAAATCCATTAAATGAAGAATGTTTCAGAATATCGGATCTAGATGTAAAAATGTATGAAGTTGATGAAGTTTTAAGAGTTAAAAAGATAAAATATAGAGATTCCATCATAATGGAATCTACTTAAAAATGATATTTTCATTGGAATGGGAGTTTCTATCATAATGGGAAATTCAACGTATGGGATTCACATCTTAATTCACTGATATAGAAACAGAAATCAGATTCACTGAGAAAGAAAACTCTAAAAGTTTTATGAAGAAAAGTTCAAAACTGAAATTCACTTCTTAATAAATCTTGGAGAAATTTTTGGAGGTTATATTAAGTAAAGGTATAAGTTTAAATGAGAGTGGTTTTTTATGATTTTGATATTTGAGGAAATGGGTAATGTTTTAGTGTTTCCCTCTTTTTCATTCTGAATCACCTATAGATACTTCCTCATATCGTTCATTCAATGTGCAATTTTCGTGCAAGCCAAAATGGTAAAGAACTAAAGAAATAATGTGAGAATAATTTTTGACATGATATATCTTAAGGAGGGTCAGAAATTTTAATGGTTTTTTACCGGTTTGAGTAATAACGTATTGAGAATATCGTATTCAGTCAATCAGATAGATTTAATCATACTTAAGAAGATCATATTGAGTATTTGAGTAGATGTTTAGTTTTTTCAGACTGAGAATGGGATCAATATATTGAGTGTATCATATTTATATAATCATATATAGAGTCATATTATTGGGAGAATTAGATCAAGGCTCGTGGGAGTCAAAAAATCAGATCCAGACTCATCGGATTGATAAAATTAGATCCAACCAAATCAGACATAGGATTCAGACTAAGAAATTGTGGAGAAGTTTCAACAAAGTATTTATTCATTTTTTGGTTAAATTTTTTTATAATAAATCATTATAAACTTACACGAGTCCTTATAATTTTTCCTAATTATAGATAAAAGTTGTCTAACGAGATTTGCCCCAAGTTTTATTCACATCTTCATGATATTGGATTTTCAAAGGTATATGAAAGTGACTATGGAAAGGATGTAGGTTCTCACAATGAGGCACATCATTTTAAATATTGTTTTCTTTACATTATTTCCAAATTTTTTATGCAAGAGTATTTAATAAAATTAGATAATGTAATAAATCTTTACAGGTTGCAGGGTTTATGTTTATAAAATTATTGAAACTTATAAAAAGTAAACAAGTTATTCAACCCATGTTATTAGTTTTTATTTGATCCTTTGGAACATCAGTATAGAGATATACCGATGATTTAAAAAAAATATGGGTATATCTTTTCTAGTCATAGGAAGTATACCCACACTTCTAAAAAAACGTGGGTATAGGTAGCTCCCTACATTTGGCATCATCACCACCGATTCTTCTACCATATCATGACCCAGTAAATCAAATAAATTTTTTTTATACATTCAATACAATGAAAATTTTATACATTTAATATCCAACCAATAGGTTGTAATAGTTTTCAACCCACATAATATACTAAAACATACATATAAAACCATAAAACAACTAATTCAAGTCATTATAGAACATCACAAGTCCCTTTCTTGATAAATCATAAATGGAGGGGATCAATATCTCCCCATATATAAAATCCTCATCCCCAACAGCATCAAGAACATCACTATAATCATCATCAATAGCCACATCCTCCCCAATAGTATCATCTCAACTAGAAACAACATTAATAACTTCATGAACAACACCTTTAGCTATATCACCACTAAGACCCTTATAGGAATCACTCAGGTAATCATTTAAAGAATGCATAGGTTCCATATATGAATCAATAGTAGTATCAGAATTTTTTAGAAGTGATTGATTTATAACTAGTATATCTTTTATGAATTTTTTGGTGATCATCTTATTTCATTCACGCTCCTCTAAATATATTTTTTCCTCTAATAATTCTGTATATGTTCTTTCTTGGTCGTCGTTCTGATGGTCTTTAGAGGAGGGCAATGAGGACCAATACCTAGGGTGGATGATGTTCTTCCCTTGTTAACATTAGACTCTACCATGGTGCTCATCACCAAATAACATACTCAATTGATCATACTTAATGAAGATTTCATATTCATTATCAACAAATGTCTCCATGTAAATCTGTTGAAAATACCAAATATATATTTATTTAATACTTTTAAATGATGATTTGAAATATAAATAAAAAAATTAAAATATTTTGTTGTGTTTGTTCATTTACTCTACTTCTATTCTTTTTCTCTATACTTAAGATAAGTAATTTAGCTCAAGGATCACAACCTTGGATTACTAATACATCTTGCTAAAAATGAAATTGATTAGTATACACATATTCATAATGTAAAATTTTTATAATATTTTGTAATAATAAAGTGAATAACTATTAAATGAATGAAGAATTTATTAATCTAAAAATGTGATAAACATTTATGACAAATTCATATATAAAATCTAATCGTAAACACTTTATAATTTTAGTTACTCATTATAAACATCCAATAATCCTGAATATGAATGCATTATCTTCATTTCATAACATGAAATACATATTATTTTTTATACATTCAATTGGACATTTTTTCTATAAGATAATCGTTCATTAGGCCAAATGGCCAATTTTCCTGAGGGCCTTTAGGCCTAATGTGCAAATGAAAGGGTAATTTTTAACCTTATATAAAAGGTACTAATAGTAATAAAACTAAAAATTCTGTATGAAAATATAATTTAGTAGTAATATAAATAAGGACATTATTTCCATTCATATTAAAGTGCTTAGTTCTTCTCATTCTCATGCATTTTAGTGTGCCCCAATGTGTGTAGATATGTCATTAAATCATTATTTTTTTTAGTTTTTTCACAAGTGTTCCCAAAAAAATTAAATACAAGAGATAAAAATTTAAATTTTATATGAAAACCAATAAATAATGGGAATACCTTAAACTCATCATACATCTGATATGCAATAGATTTTTAATATTGAGTTTTTGCACATTCGGGGAATATGGGTACACCCTCTAAATCAAAAGAGACTCTTATCTTCCAACCAACATAAAACTCATGAATGTATGATCACCATAACTCCTCATGATCCATCAACCTTGCAGTCATAGAATATTCATATCCAGGAATGTTAAACTAACTCTACAAAAAATATGTTAATTCATATAAATACAATAATAATATTGATATAAATTTATAAAATTTTCTTACCCATATCTTCTCCAATTATTTGTCCTTTATTTCATTACTGATATGTCTCTCTGATACTGATTCCAAAGGAATTAATTGTACTACTGGGCTAAATTGGCCATGAAAATTATGAAATGCTTGGAGTTCTTACCTATCAACTTCTTTTTTTCATTGTAATCCTCCATTTTTTGTGATTGGGGATTCTAGGTTTTCTACATATGAGTGTGCTCACATCACCAACTAAAATATCAAAATAAATAAGATAATAGGTCAAAAAGAAGAATTAAGCCACGGTACAACATGAAAAAAAATGAAGTTATATAATTTGACAGAGTTATAAGAAAAAATTTGATGCAGGCAGCTCAATAGGCTATGATGGATCTATGGGTTGTCCATGATTAGTAGCATATGAAGAATGTGTTTGTTCTAATGAATTCTCTAAGTGATCATCATGCGTTGGAGTAGAATCTAAAATAATAGACTCATCATATGTTGTATGGATGGTATTAAATATAGGTGGCAAATGCATGGAAGAATATGGGTAGTATACTAGGAGATACATCAATAGATATGGACATGGTAATGGTGGAAAAATATATAGAGGTGATGTAGAAGTGGTATGGGGGGAAGAGTCTAAACGAGATGATAGAGTCATGAGTGGGAATATCCCTTGAGGTTCAAGTAGAGGATGGAAATTTGTGGAATAATGGGTGTTCGCTGGTGGGTTAATGTGGGAATTGGTGTGATTAGTGCTCCATCTTGGTCTTGAATAATCCCCACTTAGACTCATCCTAGCAGGATAAAGAGTCATATCTAGTGGAACTTTATGTCCCTAAAAATTGATAAATTATTTTAACATGAAATTATATGTAATTTATAAGAAAAATATTACAATTATTAAACTAATTGTGGGAAGACAATGAGGAAATGCATGGTCAGGCACTTATCAATCAAGATTTAAAAGTCGCTTCCTTTGAATTTCAGAAGTACTTGTCAAAATCTGTATAATATTAAATGAACATTTTTTAGAAATAGATTTTAAAAATCATGTAGAAAACATAGAAGTGAAAGGAAGCATATGAAATTTCATAGCATATTTTAGTAAATCGATGTTATACATTTTTTAAAATTTCATTTTAATCTGAGTTTTCAAAATTAAAATAAATCGAATGAAATCAATCCAAACAATACAATACTAAAACAATAATTTCATTCCAAAAAAACTAATTACTGTAATATAAACCTTAAAAACTCATTTCAATGTAAACTCAGTGAATAGTGAACATATATAGTATCTTCTATATATTACCCGCTGGTATATCAGGTTCAACATAAACTCTCACAACGGGACAATTTGATTCATAAAATGAAATATTTTGGTTAACACTAATGGGGGTGTCAATGGTGGAAATTTATTCCACAACCTTTGGAAAAATATGTCATGGGATTAATTCATTAATGACACCATAATCAGGTCTTGGATGATCATTAAAATAAAACACTTTGTTTTCCATTGGTTCCAAAATTTATGGATCATCGGTATGTAGGAATCACCTCATTTCAATAACTTTGAATCCAAAATAATAAATAAATTTACCTTGCCACTACATTGAATCAAACCATTGACATTTATCACTATGGATCAGCCTTGATAGTAGTAATCCAATAACAATATTTTCTCAATAAGATTGTAATAATACACATCTTTATTCTGAGGCTGACTAATTGATGCACTCGCATAAATATCCACTGTAGAAGCTGACATAATTCTATAATGTTGTGTTCTCATTTTTATCACCCAATCAGCTGTAAAAAATTTATACCCATTGATTTTTAATTATTTTCAATCATGAACCAAATAATTGGGACCAAAATCCAATGATATCAATTCTCAAAAAATATATTTAATTGGTAAACTCAATACCTAAAATATATATGAATAATATACCTAAATGTATTTTTATATTTTATGATAATTAATGTAATGGTCATACCTTATATTTCATCCAAGTAAGAAACGCCAGTCCATTCAAAGCCTATCACATTCTTCAAGGCAAATATCAGTCAAATCAACTTATAATTTGTAAATGTTACCTATAAAAAATGATATAAAAAAGTATAAGGTATATGTGAAATTCCATAATATGATATAACACATAATTATCCAAATTACTTATGTGATACACTGATTGAATAAAACACATTTAAAAAAGTCTGTGGGATGTCCATATCTCAATATTCAAGGCTAAATCTTGCCAATGTATAAAAACCAATATTTCCTCATATTTAGGGATGACATAGAAATAAGGAATCAATTTCCCCATAGTGTTCATATTCATTTGTAATTTTTTGATTATGTCTTCTGCTCACATCAGATAAATACATTGAATACAAATCCATACATTCTAGAGCTAGATAACCTCTCACTATAGAACATTTAGGATAAGTCTTTTTTCAAACAAATGATTTCATTTTGTGAGTAATTATTTTAGTAGGATACATTGACTAAATAAGAAACAGGTCCCCCAAGAAGTGTTTTAGTTAGAAGATAGATTATTAAATGCATCATGCAGGTGAAAAAATATGTTGGAAAAAAAATTTCATCTCATACAAAATTATTGGATCCCTCTACTTCATTTTTATCAAGAATGACATAGATAACCATTTAAAACAAATATCTATAAAAAATGGAATAAGAAAATAAATTTCAACCTTACATTATTGGATATAAAATGTTGAATATCTATTTGAATCAATTCATGAAGAGGGATGTGATAATCGTTACTTTTTAGTGACTTTCATTTCAAATCCCTTTTATTGGCTCATTTAGATATGTTGCTGTAAAATCCCTCAGCAACTTTGATATTCTCTAGTAATACCAAAAATTGATCTTTATCTGATGTTTTCATCACATAATATAGACAAGTAACTTTTCGATTCATTTAACCAATATATAAAGAATGTAGTTCAGGTCTAATACCTAAATCCATAAGACCCGAAGAGATCGCAAGTCATCTTTGGTCCTTATTTTTATATTTAGAATAATTAAAAGAAAAATTTCATATATATTTTTTCAATATGAATTATGCTAAAAATGATGTAACAAATTGGTATATGAATATGGAAACTCAAAAAATATACTTCTCTTTTTCCAATTGTAAGTGTCTTCACTGTCCGCATTCTTCATATTTTTATATTTCAACTAAACTTTCCCTAATGAATAAATGTAATATTTCAATTCATTAAGTATATAAATACATGGAATACATTGATGTGATTTTTCATTGTCACCAATATTATCCAACCTCATGAGATTATTCATGTATTGAAGATCCATTGGAAATAATCAGTTATTTTTCATGAAACTTAAACTATGACGATATTTAATACTTCTCGATCAGGTATTCTTCATACATATAGAACATGACAGTTTTCCCAATCTGATCCAACCATACATCATTATATAAGAATGGAAATCATTTATATTTCATGGAACGGCATCACACATCTAAAATATTTTTTTGAAGAAGCATTAATTGTCCACACACCAATATTCTAAAGATGCTTCAACTATATTATTAAAGGCTCAAAGTAGATGTCTATCTCATTGTTCGGATCAGAAGGTACAGATATCATTATAAACAATAAAGAGAATTTTTTTATATAAATACATGGAGTAATATTATAAAAATGAGTAAAAAATTTCCATGTGCTGTGAGTAGTAACCATCTGACCAAACAGATAGAAACCATCAGAGGATAGACCCAACCTCACATTAAGCCCCTCAGTAGTAAAATCAGGATATTGTGAATCATGTTCCAACCATGATAATCCATCATTTCGATAAACCAAATCATCATTACCTTTAATTATCTCATTATTATTCCATCACATATTGTTGGATATTTCTCTAGATGTGAAAAGATTTTGAGATCTGGGAATCAATGGAAAGTGACAAATTAATTTCTATGGCACACGAGATGATGTTCCATATGCATTTCCCTTCAATTGAGATGTACCACTTTATTTATAGTCATTCTAGTAAGTATTTTACTCCTAAAATAAACTGAAATATTTTTGAAAATCATGACTTTTTTTTGTAGCAAATCCAAGATGGTTAATTAACCTCCAATTAATTGTAATGATTTGAGGGAATATCTACAACATTAGGAAGCATGTACATAAAAATGTTAATCATATAATAATATGAATTATTATAATTTACATACATGGATTTTCTATGATATAACCACATTAAAAATTAAAACATGGTCATTTTAGTACTTTCTTGATATACTAGACTTTTGACATCATCCATTAACATTTTCACTCTCTTAACATCATAATCTTAAGTATTTTCATCATGTGTATTGAAATCATTTCCTTTTTGAACTAACATACTATATCTCTCATGATGATGAAAAAATGGAAACCTATCTACTATAAAATTCTTTATTTCACTTATTTATTTTCATTTATAAATAGAATAAGATTGTCTTGTCTCTCAATTGTGATACCAAACATAATAGTTTGTCTCAAATCCAATTTTCGTTATATGGTAGCTTTTTTTGGATTTACCATGGTCTTCTAAACAATTATATCATAAAAACTATATAAAACCATCATCTTATTCATTGCTAAATGAAAAATCTTAAAAAATACAAATTATTTTGAAACCCGGTTGAAATCTAATTGGTATGATACATTCCGATTCTATTCATTCTGTTACAATGAAAAAAAATGTTATGTTCAATTAATAATGTAAAACATAAATAAAAAATTCATTACAACCAAATTAAATATGAAATTCATCAAAGAATACTAGTAGCTAGGAAAACTAAAAATAATATAACTAAAATTTAATATATGTGTTGACTACAAATAAAGAATCAAGGTGGGTGTCCCTATAATATAAAAATTCACTATCATAGTGGATAAATTGAATAAATTTGAAACTACAACCCATATTATTCTATTCTACTCACTTTTGTTTTAATAGACCAACCCTATATACTATCTATCTCTCATTATACTCGATCGTTTCTACCATAAGGATTAAACTTCATTCATGTTCATCAAGGGCTAGAAAAAAGTTCCAATGACACCAACTTATACAATGGAAATGATTTCACCATAATCTAAGTAAGACTACAAAATAATTCTATTGGGGAACTTAGGATGAAAGAATAATATATTTTTCATTAATACATATGAAATAAAGGATTTTGAAGTAAAGAACATTAAAATATAGAATAATAACATAATGAAATTTTAAATTTATTATAATAACTAAATACATCAAATATGAACATAAACAATATCTTTTAAAGATATCTAATTATCATATAAAACATCCAAAAGATCCTTTAGGGAAAATGATGACATTCTATTTTAAAAAAAATATATAATAAAACCCCATTTAATTATATGATATCAATGTAACAAAATAAAATCACATATAAATCATGTTTACTCAATAAATATATGTTTATAACAATCATGATATCGGTTCTTATTCCAATATACCATATTCGTAATTTTCAAATTAGTAATTTTAGTGTAAAAACAATTTTTAAATTATTTATTCATTACAATACTCTTTTTATTTATGTTTTTACAATGGTTTACAAGAATGGAATCTAAAATAATCATATTTGAGGTAATTTAATAATAACAATAGAATATATTAAAATGATCATCCATTTTTATGTCATCCTTACATAACAGTCTTGTTTAGATATATTATTATTGAAAATATTATTCTATTCATCATAATATTTATTGAATAGAGTGAATTGAGAGGGGGTAGTGGATATGATATTTTTAGGTGTGGTTGGATGGGTGTTTTCTATATAAATATTCATTAATATAAATTAAATGACATTATCAATGATAGTGGAACAATAGTACCATATGGATAAGTAATGGTCTTTAATTATCTCATGCACTTGTTTAATATATAAACAGGGATGAAAAGTTTTTTTAATATATAAAATAACTCTTTAATAAGAATAATTATATAAAACAATGATGAAGCATTAATATAATAAAATAATTTGGTTAAATCCCATATTTTTGTGGCATTTTTTATCTTTTTTGAATTATATTATTTTTAAATTACTAACAAAAATACACATCATAAATATACTTATAGGATTTGTGCCGAGCTAATGACCGTATATCTAATGACATTATTCCCAATGACCATATTTATAAGTACATATGTCAAATGACCAAATATACAATGGTCTATTTTAGTTTTTATATACATCCTTACATACATTTATAAAACCATTAATGGTTTTCATTTCATTCTATCTCAATATTTCAATTAGATTTATATTCCATAGTTGTTGAAAACTGGGATTGAGTGATCAAATAAACCATTATAAAACATTTTTCCATAAAATTCATTAAATAAAATGGTAAATCATACATCTATAATCTAAATCAGTTGAAAAATATTAAAAACTATAGAAAAAGAAAATATATTTTTATAAAAGTGATGCACACACATGAAAATGGTGGAACACAAGAGAAGAAATAAGAACATGGAAATATATCTTACCTCTTAAAGATCCCAACAAAAAATTGTTTGGAATTGAGAAATGACACCATTGGATGGGTGTAATTCTACTTGGGGTGGTAAATTTATCTGAGGATGATAGGGGGAGGCCTAAATCTCCTGAGGATGGGAGGGGGTGCCAAATCCTCTTGGGTAGGGTAGGGAGGAGGCCAAATTCAAGTGAGTAGAGAATAAAGCACGGATGTATGAGAGGCTTAGGGATCAAATTATGAGGGGAGGAGGATCTAAAGTGGTATTCCGATATAAAAAACATTATACCAATGGGTTTAAAAAATTGTTGGTATAGACCAACCTATACCAATGGTTTTTAAAAAATAATTGGTATAGCCTTGGACATCATCTCTTTACCCATAGTTTTCCTTAACCATGGGTATGTCTCTATTGGGATAGATGGATTTTCTGGTAGTGTATTTTACACTACTATGGTAGGGTTTTTATCAAGGTATCATACAACATATTAATGGTTTAGGTATATGGATTTTCGATTGAATGGTATAGAGGTAAACAACCTTTACTTTGAAATTGGAATCCTAATTTAACGGTAACTTTTCATTTTTAAAAAATAATTTATTGAAGTTAATTATTATTTATTTGGATATAAATATATTAATCTAGATTAATTAATTATAACTCATAATACAAAAAAGGCCCATAATCTTTTTAAATTACAATTGGTACATTGAGTAATTGTGACATGACCTATACGTCCGTTATATGGATGTAACAAGTCATATATATTGATTGTATTGAATGAAATACCATTCTCAGTTTATTTAATTACACACTTCATAAACTAAAATTTTCATTCATCAATCAAATCAACTAATATATTATCCCCATAGAAACAATGGTTCTTGGCTCAAACATGGCATAATTAATTGATTTGGGTGTCAACGTCAACCTATGATAAAAAACGCCACTTATATTAATGTAGGAACTTTAATTATTACAATTCTGTTGACCCTATATGAATATTTAGAACACATCTATATATATCAAACAAAAAACTCTCAAAAATCACATTAAATACATGAAATGCCTTTAGGAATATTAATATGACTTGTCATAATGCATGACATGTGAATTACAAGGTTCCTTGTATGATGAATGAGATGTTACCTTCTTGACATAAAAACCCATGGAAGAAGGATCCTATCAATAATAATATCAACAATTTATATCATCACAAGACATGTGTTCCACACAATGGAAAAATTAGTACAACCGTAATAAGAAAAAACCCGAACATTAATAACCCATCCAATGTAATTTCAGTTTCCCCAATATATGTGTCACCAACTCCTAGGAAAAAGCTCATTAACTAAATTAAAATAAATCCTAGTCTCCTATATAATACCCAAATAGTAATAAAAAGGGAAAAACAGGCTATAATACCACTTTTAGTGTCACACCCTAAAAGTAACTAAGTGGTGTCCTAATATGGTTAGCCACAAGACCTCGGTCACACATACCTATACGCTAGAGGTTGTCGACTAGAATAGAGGGATTAGGGTATGTCTATGGAGACACTATGCCCCATAAATTCATATTATATCAGAGAGGTAATAAATATAGACAAGCATAAAAAATAAGAATAATAAATCATACAATATAAATAATAGCCATAAATTGAATAAATAGTATATAAAAAATGTAGATGTTGATCATATCATGTAGCTACAACAAAAATGTATACACGAGATCTAGGTGAAACATTCATATATCAAATTCCATAAAAAAGAAAAAAAGAAAAAAATCATCTACTGCTAGAATCATGAGCATAGGCTTATTCCTCTTCCCCTGTGGGCCATCCTAGTAATAAGATTTAAACAACGAAAGCTAGGAACTTACCTTTGTATACACCTACAATCATAAAGTCTCCTTGGGTTCCAAATGATTTTCAAGTAAAATTTGAGATATACTTAGTAGGCCACTGCCAACGAGGTCTAGAATAATACAGTTCATGTATATAAATATAGGAGTGTTCCAATAATAATAAATTCAAGTAAATAAATAAATAAATACATCATACTAGGTTTCTCATGGTATACCGAACCGATACTACCAGCTTGGCCAAAGATGGATGTATCTGAATGAGTTAAATTTCACATGAATGATATGGTGTGTATATATATGTCATTATTTAATAATAATCAATATTAGACTATTCCCAAGAATGTGATTTGGATTGGACGATGCATTTCAAGAATATCTATTATGCAATAAAGGAATTTAAATTTGAGGCATCTTTAGAATTAATAAGTCGAATCTTCAACCCACCCATGGAGATCCTTAATAGTAATCCAAAGTTATTGCTCTAGGTTATATACAAATATTCATAATTTTAGAGTCCATACATGGTGGCCCATAAAACGAAATCCATGTATCACTCTTGCCCTGTTATAAGTATAATACTTTGAGCTTGTCCCAAATATCTCACATAGGGGACCAAGTATCACTTGTGGAATACAATAGACATATTTCCAAGAAGCTCATCCATAGAGACTCTCCTATAGAATCTTGTCACTCATGGGTTAGTATAGAAAATGCATGGTGAGATTTTCCAAGGAATACTAAGTATCTCTCTCGGTGTATTTTCAATTCTACATCAATTTTAAAATATAAAGCATGATGAGAATATCCAATGAATGTTATAGGAACCCAAGTATCACCCTTAGCATGGATATGAAGTATGGATTAGTTAACTTTTTTTATATCATTGAACAAGGCATGAAATTCATAACACTTAATAAAAGTTTGAAAAATCATTTAACACTACTGCACATATTCCCTTTAATTGTGTGAAAATAATATTTTAACAACAATAAAAAAGTTACGTTAACCACATATATTATAAAGGGGGTCCTTTATCCATGAAAAAAAACACTAATAAAGGACCCCCTTTATCATAACTCTTTTAGTGATGATAAAGACCTCGCCACCTGTAGTGCACAATTAATATAACAAAACACCAAGAAGATAAAACTTGAAATTTAAAATGCTACATACAACCAGTAATTTCAAAAAATGAAATATAAATTTAATTAACATCCTGAATTACAAAATTTTCCACCATGTTATATACAAGAAAATTTTATTTACATTTCAAACAAAATTATTTATATAATTACATTTAAAATTAGCCAACAAACATTATAAAACATTAATATGTCATCTTTTGACACTCAAGATCAAATATTTAAAATGTTCTCCCTTGGTTTCAGTTGCGTAAAACATCATCTCAACCAGATCAAAATATTCCACCTATATATGACAAAAAATATTATTATAGAAATATTATAATGAAATAAATTAACAATTAATATGAATGAATACATTACTAAAATGTCAATAATTAGTAAAAAAGAAACATTTGGAGTTATACCGATCACATTGTGCATCCGAGTGAGTTGGGGTTGATTCATACATGTCAAAAATGAGTTATGTATTGTTTTCCAAAAAAAATAGAAAAAAAAATCTTAATGTGTTTTTTTAGTTTTGAGTATGTCACTTGTTCTTTAACTAAAATTAATTTTGATTTTAAAAAATGACACATTTGGAGTTATTCTGGTCACACCAAACATTGTATTGAGGTGAGGATGATTCATATATATCAAAAATTACTGACGGATCATTTTATTAAAGTGTCAAAATAATCCAAATGTGTTATCTCAGTTTTGAGTATTTCAGTTGTTTTTTATTTAATAAATATGTCATTTCAAACTAGTAAAACAAATTTTGAGTCATACCGTTCACCTCATGCATATTTTTCACATGAGACTACATAATATATGTCACAAATGACTTATAATTAATTTTCCTAAATTATCAATACAATTGGAACACGTTTCATGGTTTTCAGTGACTGAAACTATTTGAACCAAAATGTCAATTTTAAATGGATTACTGAAACTTTTAGTCAAACCGGTCACACTGTGAATCATATTGGGGTTCAATTGACTCCTACACATCAAAAATGACTCATGGATAATTTTACTAAAGTATCAAAACAATCTAAATGTGTTTTCTTAGTATTGAAAATGTCACTTGTTGTTTTAACACAAATTAATGTCAATTTTAAATAAAAAGAGACACTTTGAGTCATACTGGAAACACTGTGCATCATATTGAGGGGAAGCTAATTCCTGCATGTCAAAAATGACTAATAAGTCATTTTACTAAAATATCAAAACAATATGAATGTTTTTCTTAGTTTTTAGTATCTCACTTTTTGTTTTTACTTAAATTAATGAAAATTCTAAATAAAAAGAAACACTTTCAGTTACACCATCCACACCATGATTCTTATTGAGGTGTGGCTAATTCATACTTGTTAAAATTACTGGAATATCGTTTTCCTAAAATATAAAAGAAATATTAATGTGTTTGATTGGTTTTTAGTATGTCAGTCGCTGGTTTTACTTAAATTGAATTCAATTTTAAATTAAAATAGACACTTTGAGTTGTACCGGCCACAGCATGTGTCATATTTATGTGATTATGATTCTTACATATCAAAAATTACTTATATATTGTTTCCTAGAGTATAAAAATAATCCAAATATTTTTTCTTAGTTTTCATAAAGATAGTTTTGATTTTTACTAAATTGTTATTTGAAACTGTAAAAATGCATTATGAGTCATAAAGATAAAATATTACATTGTATTAACATGAGAACACATCATACATGTAAAAAATGGCATATAATTTTCTATATAGAATTATTAAGTAAAAAAGTGTGTGTTTTCATTGTTTTCAATGACTGACATGTTTTGAACTAAAATTTCAATTTTAATCTAATAACAGACACTTTTTGTCATACCATTCTCATCATGCATCGGATTGATGGTGGGTTAATTCATACATATCAAAAATAACTCATGGATCATTTTATTGAAGTGTCTAAACAACTTGAATGCATTTTCATAGTTTTTATTATGTCACTTGTTCTTTTTTACTTAAATAAATGACAATTTTAAATAAAAAGACACACTTGGAGACATACCGGTCACATTGTGCATTGTATTGAGGTTTTTTGACTCCTATAAAACAATATAGAACCATGGATCATTTTTTTAAGACATAAAAACAATCCGAATGTATTTTCTCAATTTTAAGTATGTCGCTTTTTCTTTTTTACATAAATTAATGTCAATTTTAAATAAAAAGACACACATGTAGTCATACCGGAAAAATATGTCTTATATTGAGGTGATTTTTACTCCTACATGTCACAAATGACTCATGTATCATTTTTCTAAAATATCATAACAATATGAAGGCATTTTCTCAGTTTGTATTATTTAACTAGTTCTTTTAACTTAAATTAATGTCAATTTTAAATAAAAATAAACACTTTGAGTCATACCTACCACACCATGTGTTTTATTGTGGTGAGGTTGACTCATACACATAAAAATGACTCATGGATTCTTTTCCTAAAATATAAAAACAATATGAATGCGTTATTCTGGTTTTAATATCTCACTTGTTGTTTTTACTAAAATTAATGTCAATATTAAATAAAAAGAGACATATTTAGTTATACCAGCCACACCGTGCATCATATAGATGTGTGGTTGATTCATACATGTATTAAATGACATGTATATTGTTTTCTAAAGTATTAAAACAATCTGAATGTTTTTCTTTTTTTTCATAATTCCAATTGTTTTTTTTACTAAAATTTCATTTCAAATAGGAATCACGCATTTTGAGTAATACTGATCGCATCGTACTTTGGTTTGACATGATACTGATTCATACATATCACAAATGACATCTAAATATCTTTACTAAATTATTAATACAATAGGATCATGTTTTATTGGTTTTTTGTGAGTGATTTTTTGAACTAAAAAGTCAATTTTAAATTGATAATTGACACTTTAATCATAATGGTCACACCATCTGTTTGATTAATGATTTATTGATTCCTAGGCATAAAAATGACACATGGATCATTTTATAATTATCAATACAATTATAATGTATTTTTACTATTTTTAGCATGCCTCTTTATCTTTTTTTGGAATTTAATTTCAATTTAATATTAAAATTCACCTTTAATTTCATATCGGCCACACCGTGCATTAGATAGAGGTATGGTTGATTCCTACTCATCAAAAATGACTTATGGATTGTTTTCCTAAAGTATCAAATTAATACGAGTGCATTTGATTCGTTTTTAGTATGTCAAATTTTCTTTTTACTAAAATAATTCCAATTTTAAATACGAAGAGACACTTTGAGTGATACCAGCCCTTTTTATTTTATGCCGGTTTTCAGTAGGTCAGTTTCTCTGATACCAACGATATTGACCCATGAAATTTATAATATATATAACACATCATATAATAATAATATTACTTAAAAAACAAAATTTTCCATTCCAGAATAGGTTAGGTCTAGTGCATTTGGAAATATTGAAGCATAATGAACTAGTTCATAAGTGTCTCTCATTAAGTTATTATTTATTATACACCTTCATAGAAATATAATATCTAAAAGCATTAGTAATATCCTATAGATTCGAAACCAATAAGGGTGATCAAAGATGCTTAATAAGTGTAACAAAGGGATATATCAATGATCATATAAGGATAACATGACCAACAAAACTAAATAAGTATCAAAATAAAAATGATAAGGAAATTAACTAACTAATAGTAGATAAAATGAGGAAAAAATTAATTAATTACATAAAAAGACATTATTTGAGTCATACCGACCACATAATTTGTTAACATGCTTTCCATTTTCTTTTTTTTTTTGAAATGGAAACACTTCATGGTCAGAATTTATCACTTTTCTTCAAGTTCCCTCCACTTTGATGGAATGTGATAAATTCTACCATTGAAGGGGTGATAAGTTTTTGAGGTAGAATAATTCTATGAAATACATTACATGCATCAATAGTCAAACATTTTATTTATATAATGTTAATTTATAAGAGTCCAAATAATTTAATGAGGAAAACATAGTATATTAAAAAATTAAATTACCCTCTTATTGAATTTTTAGTTACTACCTTGATGTCCAATCTCTCACATACATGATTAGTTTCAAAAATTCCGCCCTGAATCGAATAAAGAATCCATCTATATAAGAAAAAATATTATATAAGTAATACTAAAAAGAAGTAAATTAAACGTAGATATGAAACAATATATTACTTCTATGAAAGTCAAATTTTCATGTTATTTGTGCACATTATTCCATCAGTTATGCGTCCCATTCTTTTTTGAGCACATTTATATCATGTTGTAAATATGATTCCTTTCGACAGTGTTAGTAGTAAGGGAAAAATTTAAATATACCCAGGATTAATAAATATTTTAAATGAAATATTAACTATCTTCCAAAATATCTCTGTAGGGATGCTATTTTTTAATGAAATTTGATCTCTCTCATAAATTTACAAACATAATAACAACAATCATTTCCATTGGTTTTTTTGAAAACTGTAGATACATTGAGTAGAATAATTAAAAAATTTGATATCTTTTTTATAGTGAAATATTATTATATATTACCTGATAATTTTCTAGTTGTAGAAATTTCCTTCATCCATGTGCTTATTTCATGGTCTCATTCCTTGCTTTTTAGGATATTGATGAACAACCCTATTATAATAGAATCCTCATTAAAATATAATATAAATTATATAACATGATTTTTAGTTCTAAAACATTGGATATATTTTATTAAAAAATTATAAATTCCATCATGTGTGGATGTTTTGCTTGATATCCATGCATTTAATCCTAGAAATAAATCTTTGCAGTATCCAAATTTACTGCAATGAGTATCCAATGATGCCTAAAAACAATAAAATAATATGTAATGAAAGAAATGAAAATTTATTTAATATGATTAAATTTTAGATTTTTACCTTTATTTAATATGTATAAAATATATCCTATCATCCTAATGTTTCTTTCATATGATTTTATCAGACCTGCAACTATTTCATTATTTTTTGCATCTATTTTTTGTTGTTTTTTAGAGGTGATGTGAGGAAAAACATGTCCAAATTTTCTTTCATTGGAAAATTCCTTCAATTTTATTTCATATATACACCTAAAAAATTGAAATGTATGTTTCCATAATTAACACATTATATCAGCTTTTGGAAAATCAAATCGAAGAAACATACCTCATGTATATATTTACAACTAAGATGCCAATCCAATCATAGTCGAGGATTTCGGTGGTAATCTCAACACCAATTAAGTCTTGATCTTTCTCTATGTATATATTTTATTCAAAACATTTATTAAATTATGACCAACATTTAACTTTGTGTCCATGTAAACCTTCAATGATAGTAAATTTGGATATCTAATAGGTGGTGTATGGGTGTGCTCAGTAGATCTTTTTGATCGGTTGGTCGATACTTCGATGCTTTCTAGTTAGTCCTTCATTTCATACACTTTTTTCCATCTATAGTATCATTAATCAGTTCAGACAATTTTTCATTAATTTTTAAACTTTTAGCTTGAGAAATAAATTTTAAAACGAATATCGCCTTATCAACATGTTTTTACAAGATGTAAGGGCCATGCGATGAATTTTCCAATAGATTTGGAGAATATATGAATATATTCTTCATGAATTAGAACAGGTCGCTTGACACTTGCCTTATGGGTTATACTAATTGACCCTCGCACATGAACTGCTGGAAGTGGTATGTTTTATATAATTACATTTTAAATATTGAACACTGTAGACCTTGCTATAAAGCGATGGGTGAGTTTTTCACAATATAAAATCACAGTCATGAACACCCTATAGAATACCCTTTCTAGAAACGTATCATTTTCTATATGATTCAAATTGCATAAAACCATTTAATATAAAATTTATTACCTCAGCTAAGATATCTATTTGAGGGGAATAGCTAGCCTCATTTCTCGTGGGGGTGGGGAGGAATCTCTACATGGTGGATATTTTTTAGTTTCTTCTTCACCTTTCCTCACCACCATTAATGTTTATATCATCTATATTTTCAATTTTAATTTTTCATTAAGGGTATCTATTCTTTATCTCATCTATTTTATTAATTCACTATGATCATTTTCTTGGTTTTTCCCAAAATATGTTCATAGTGTCACCCCAAAACACACACCTCTTACACGACCATACTTTTTTGGCCCCTTCAAGTCCACTAATAGTATGTGTACATCTGGTATAGGAGTTCTTGATTCCAATGACAATGTTGGATATAAAATACTTAAAAATAAGTTTTCAATGTTTTCTAATAGCGATTTAAAGAAAAATAAATTTTAATTGTGTAATTAAAACATATATATTTTACACTTTATGTGTTTTTTCATCTATTAGAATCACATATTTGTTTACATATTCCAACTTCTATAGATCATGGTGGGGGATAGAAGTGAATTCTAATATGGAGTCATTAATGTATATATAAACAAAGGAACATAATTTCAGTGTTTTTTCATGTCACAGAAAAGTATTACGGTAGATTTAGAACATGTACCAATTTTCTCTCAAGTGAAGTGTACTCGATCCTTGATTTATGGTAGGGGTACCCTAGTTCTGCTTCTTGTTCCTTATTTCCAGCACTCATTTTTGGTTACATAATTAAAAAAATTTCAATAAATGTAATGAATACATGTATAGTCAAACAATGTATTAATACCCACAATGTACAAAAAACGAATCATTTAGATGATGGACAGTAAACACATCCCACGCTTCTTTGGTTATCATGTGTTAATAAATAAGTGGTGGGTGTGGGTTTATTTTCCCATCAGCATCTTTAAGAATTTTGAAGAAACCTCTGTGAATACTTCCAAAAATAATTGATATATATTTCTTGTGGGAGTTTCCCACTATAAATGAACTCTAAAATGGATTATGAGGAGTAATTAAAATTATCATAATTTTTTTAGAAAAATAAATAAATGATATCATAATGTTACCCTAATCTTTTCCCACATTAGTGTCTTAATCTTGGGAACAACATGAAGCCATGAATCAACAACAATCGGTACAAATTTTTGAGTGATGATTGAAATATAACTATTGAACATGGCCTTTTGGGGTTAATATGTTGGAACTACACATTACATCGGACCTCAAATTGAGGCCATTGAATTTAACCTTAATGATTTTTTCTAACACCTTCAAACTACGGTGTTCTTATTTTTTTTGTATCGTATATTCTTCATCGCCTACCATTTTCTCAGAATCAACATTATAAATATGTTTATATGGAGTAGAAGAATCGGCATATATAGATTTTCATTGTACCTCGACACTGGGAGTTTCAGTATGTTGAGAAACATGTTTTCCCTCAGGAATGGGAGAACTAGTACATGTAGAAAGTCATTCCTCTTTACTACGAGCACTAGCAAGTTGAGAGACCAGTTTTTTCTCAGGATTTGGATCACAAGAACGTGCATAAGTCACTATCAATAGATGTGGCTTTTCATTTAATTAAGAGTACGTAAATGTAGTAGAAAACAGATAATAACATATGGTAACATGATGTGTATTACAATAAAATGTAACCTGATTATTGAACTCTTGTTTTCTTTTTTAAAGGATAAAGGGATTTGAACCCTCTATTGATGAACCAAGTCCATTTATTGTGGACTCTTATGACAAAAAAACACCACCTATAATGGGACCACTTTGAAATGATTGTAATGTCCCAATGAAAGGGTCATCCTTATTTGAATTTTCATCTGACCCTTTATTAGTTTTGGTTGATAACAGAACAATGGACCACTTTTGGTTTGCGACATTTGGGACATAAAATACTTGTAATACCAATGATTCCATTATAAACAGGTTGTCTTTGTACCCTTACTTAATTAAATTGACTTTCATGAGTCTTAATTCTTTTATTTTAACATCACTTTTATCATCAACCCACTTTAATTGAAAAATCATCAGTTTGAATGTTTTATAATCCAACTGGCATATCTGTTTGATGATTCCTAAGTATGAAACATTCGTGTAAATTGGATTTCTATACATAGTACCAGAAACATGAATCCCTTAAACAACAAGTGTAACTCTACTATCATTTGTGGTACTATCTTCATCAATCTCAGTTTCATAGAATGTATAACAAATATTTACATAACCATTTTAAGATAATACATACATGTTTGGTCCTTCATCTATCCGTTGAAGTTCTTCTAAAATTTAATCCGTATTTTCATTTAACTCTTTTAAATATGGTCCCTAAATAATCCTATAAACTATTTATTTTGTGTGTTTTGTATCCGTATTTCTACACTTGATGGATTTAAATGCCTAATAATTTATTTGTGGGTTTCAATATATTGTTCCACCTCCAAACTATTTTGAAAAACATAATGGTGGTCCTACTCCTGATCATAAAAATTTATTGTTACAACATCTCTTGCAGAAATTATTTCACCCCCAAGCTTCTTAGTGTGATGAGATTTCGGTACACCAATGATATCCTCGATGAAAAGTTATTTAGTATAGAATTCACTCTACAATACAACCCCATGTACACCATTGATTTTTGACATACCCTTTCAAAGTCCTTATATATCTTTCAATGTGGTAAATCCATCTATTGTATACATGACTACATAGTCAAATATCTCTAACAATGTGAACCATCAAATGAAACATTTTATCAAAGAATATTTGTGGGTCTATCATTTCCAATTCATATAATATGACTAAAATTTCTTTCCATAGTCAGAAATTGTTCTAGATCTATAACTTTTCTACATATATAATTAATTATGACACAGAGATGTGTTAATATATGAGGGATATTCTTTGAAAAAACTGCAATGTAAAGATATATGCATCATATCTTGCATCAAAACATAGAAGTCATGTTATTTCAGGCCCTGTAACATTAAATCAATCATTGACATGATGTTCTCAATATTCGATGAATACACCTCTGGAAATTTTATGTCATTCCAAAAGTTTTAAAACTGATATCTCTCCTTTCTGGATAGAGTGTAAGAAGTTTGAGGAAGAAAAGTTCTTTTTTTTTCACCCTTCATTAGTGCCAAATCTTCTCATATTACAATGTCAGCCTTGTGCGACCTATCCTAAATTTCATCCTTTTTTATTTCAGGTGTATTTAGAAATGTGTCGATGACACTATCACAATTTTTTTCATCATGCATAACATCAAGAAAATTTATGACGTATAGAAAATTTCAGTATGGTAATTAAAAAAACTAATAACTTTTTCTAACTAGATTTCGTAAGGTTTCTCAAAATGGTGTACCAAAAGAGGAATTCACATATTTTACTTTCTCAAATATTTTATCACCTATTAAGGGAGATGGTGATGTACATTCTTATATACTTACATTGAACGATTTCATCCATGATCAGTACTTATTTCATCACAGTAGAAATCTACGATGTCCTAGAAATATGTTTTTTATGAATATTCAGACCTAATTGACTGTGTACCTTTTTATGTAGATGGGACACACTTGAGGTACATTAATATTATATCCTATAAAATATCCATAATCCAGATGGTCATTTATCATCCTATAAAACATGGATCTCAATTTGAAACCTTCATTTTAGTAAGAATCATATAATGTAACACCTAGGTCTCGCAATAATTTAAAATCCTTTATCATTAGAGAAAAATAATCATCAAGATCATTACATTGTTGTCATGGTCCTGATATAATAATAGATAAATTTATGTATTTTCATTCCTTGCATTACCACAATGGTAAGATATAATTTACCAACAAAACTGGCCATGTACTATGATAGCTGCTTTAAAACTCAAAATGATTCACTCCATTTGTAGATAACATAAGATGAAGGTTTCACTTCCCATTTCCAAATTATGGATACTTATGATAGTTTCTATTCCATTAATGAGAGTCTATTGGGTGACATAGTTTCCCATATTTATTTTTTATATCTACATTCCATTTCAAATTCCCTATAGTCTCCTCACTTCCACATAGGTTCTTAAACCTTATACTTATTGGAAAGTACCATAAAACATTCCTAGGACTGAATTCATCATTATTGTATTGAGAAGAACCAAACTTTTGGCATTATATAAGTTATTTTTTGTCCTTATGAAATAAAACACTATCATTCAGAAATGAATGTATTCTTTCAGAGATCTTACCCATCGAGCATATCATTTATTTGGAATCATATGTTAAGCTTGGGATCTCATTATCTTCGGGGAGAATGTCATTGAAGAGAGAATGTAATTCTGTAAAACTGGAATCACTCCATCTGTTACCTACTTTCAAATTATACGGCTTCATTTCAGGTGACAGTGTTGTATATTTAATTTAACCACCACACAATTGAATCTTTTAAAAAATATTTATCTTATCAAAAAAATTTGGGCAATCAAGAAATTCATCTTTAAATTTCTTTTAATTCCCTCAATAAAACCCTTATTATAATTCACATTTATAATAACATCCTTAATATAGTCTTATTCAGTGTCTATAGTTTCAATCATATCAGATGATCCATAAAATAGAGTGATATCCCATACACTAGATGAATTCTCTTTTTATCCATGTTTATTCAAGTATTTATAATTTAAATTTATTACATTATGTATTATGTGTTCTTCCAACTCCTCTAGACTAATTTTCCTTAAATAAAAATAACATAAAAATGTAAAATATTTATGAGAAGGTTCATATGCATGATCTTTTCAAAACATGATTAACTTATTCACCCCATCTTCATACTCTTTTATCAGGTGATTAGAATCCATCCATTCTTTATTCATATCCATCCTATTTGATTCAATAATATTAATATTAAAAAAAATACAAAAAACGTTGATATAAAAATTAACCATGACTAAAATAACTTTATATTATTTATGTATCCTTCTATATTTATCCCAAATATCCACTTTTGAGAACCAAGGACCTTCATTTGGGATCTTCTAGAAAAATCAATCTTCAACTCTTCCAGTATTTCATTTATAGGCCAGACTAAAATAATGTCATAAACATTAAGAAGTAAAATGAAAAAATCTTGTCATAGTACACCTTCATATAGTAGAAATTATTTAAATTTCACTATATAAACAATAATTCTACCATGAAATCATTGAAATTTCAGATACTCTTTCTAGGTGCCTATTTATGCCCAAAATAACTCTATTTTAGATTGGAACCAAGAATTTTATTCCATTTAACAATAACCATTATAGTTTATCTATATAGATCTACTCCTATGAATCTCCATGAAGGAATATAACCCTGACATCAATTTGTTCTACAAATAAACCTTAAATGGAAACCAAGCTGAGAACCATCTTAATTATTATATTATTTATAGTATGAGAGAAAATATAGATGAAATATAATACTTATAATTATTTAAATACCTTTTCCCTTTCCATGGTCTTATTATCAATCTACTTTTCTTACATATATAATGCAACGTTTTTCAAATTTCTTTAAAAATATAAACTTAATATATTATAGAAAAAATAAATTTTGGATGTCCTTTGAAAACTAATTATAAAAGCATAGTTGAAATCACAATAAAATAACCAACCATTTACACAAATTCCTCATTAAAATAACACATAATTTTCAAAATAACCCAATAAGTTTAAAAAAACACTTTCACAAAACACAAATTCATTTTTTAAAATATTCATGGAAAATTCATGACCCAATAATCATAATCATTTAAACTGACTTACAACCCTCCATATTTTACAAATTTTCATTTAAAACATCATGAACCCCATGTTAAAATGAAACCAACATTACATACACTTTAAAAACACTAACAACTCTTTATGAAATCCAATCAAGTGAGTTGAAAATCACTTGGAATGCTACCCATGTCCATGAAAAGTGTTTAAATCATTTTAATTCTATTTAAACCCCAAAAAAAATGTATGTTGTACACATATTTTTTTTGAAACTTTTCAAAAAACAAGAATCATTTTTAAATAGCCACATAAGAATATTCACAAAGACATAAATTCAAAGGGAGTTAATTTATAAAGGATACAATAATCAAGGATAACAATCATTTTATAAAATATAATGCTTTAAATGATTTATCATGTATCTCATGAATAAATTGTATTAATATTATAGTTTGATCTCGTAATACTATGGAGGAGTGAATAAGTGATAGATAAAGACATAATTGTCACTTGGCCATGATACTTTTGAACATAATGTCATATCTCTTTCAAGTGGTCAACTATCTTCCACTTGGTGCTGGAATAATGTACTACCTAAGCTTTATCATTCCAATATTGTACATTTGAAAAAAAATACCCTTTTTAGGGTATACATTAGGTAAACATTAAAGGAATATAGGTACTCAAACCTTCTTCGCTATAAATGGTTAATTTTACTTTTTGATTAAATATATTTCAAACAATTTATTTATTGTATTCCAAAAATATCCCACCGTAAAGATAATATTAATAAAATCTCATGGAGTGCACCACTATTTCCAAATCTAGGGAAGGATTTGGGAAGATTCTTTTATATGACTTTAACTATCTAGACTAATAAGAAACCACATGACCATCATAGAATAAAACTGTTAAAATTAGAACTCCTGATATATAAATATATAATCCATACTCATTACCCAAATAATTTATTATTAAAATTGTCATTTTCAACAGTCTACTATTAGGATCTTAGAAATATATCTCATGAAAATAAATGAATATGAACCATACCACATTATTAGATAAGGCCTTCTTAGCACTTATAATCAGGAAGAACCCTGATTGACCCTATGGTAATAACTGGAGATTCCCAAAATGATTTGGATCTCAAAAAAATTCAGTGGCCTCTCTAAAAAACGTATAACATCAAACATCTCATTTACTAAAAATATGTTATCTACTAAAATCATTTTTATCATGAAGTGTACCTTATCAATCCAAAACATACACTTTGAGATCATGGCATATAGTTGATGCTCCATAAGATTTCTCAGAATGATCTCCAGATATCGAACGTGTTCCTCATTCAAATGGGAATGCATGATAATAGTATTGCAAAATATGGAGATAAAAGTATATAAATAAGGATAGAAGACCCAATTAATATTATTCTTGAACACTACCATTGTATTTAGAAAACTTAATGACATCACAAGATACCCCTACAATACCCACTTACTCATAAATATAGTATGTAGTATATCAAAATACATCACCATAAAGTGATGATAACATGATATCAAACCTATCTTAGAGAACACTTTAGCACCTATAAGTTGATCAAATAGTCCAAAAAACATATAAGTAGATATAAGATCATTTATATCACTTAGAATAACCTCTAATAGTCTACAAATATTCTCAATGATTCATATTCATTATTATGAAAAAATTAAGGCACCCAAAGGGGAAATAATCATTCATATGAACCCCTTCACCTTGAAGTCATTCAATTGAGCCTTATTCTCTGATAACTCTATAGGATCTATATTATATAGTGGAATAGATATATGATCCACAACATATAAGAACACAATCATAAACTCAACATATCCCTTGTGTGGTAACCTAGATAATTCCATTGGAAATACATCACGGAACATATCAATGACAGTTGGACATACTGACTGATATTTCTATCAATCCTAAAAAATAACTCTACACAAATAGGTTATGATTCCACCAAGATATATAAATATATGTCCTACATTACTAGTTTTCATATCTAAATATCCAATTTAGACATAAACAACACCATCAGAAAATATAATTCCACACATCAATGAAATAAATTGATATAGTAGATACATCACTACATGGGGGGTTTTAATTTCAATCAAAAAAAAGAATCACAGTTTTCATGTCACTCACATTTATTAATATCAGTCGTTATAATTTTTTATTAATAAAATTATATCAATATAAAACTTACTTATGTAATTAATTTTCTATGGAAATAAAAATTATCCAAATGAAATGCATTATCTAATTGAAATAATAACAATGTGGAAATAAATATGAAATGTAAAACAATTAAGAAGTCAATAATGAGAATCCAAAAGATTATAAATAAATATTTATTGCCAATATAATTACAATAAAATGAACATGATTATTTCACCCAATCTATTTGGAGTATATATAGATTTGATCATGGGTATCTTAGATACACACCCAAAACATCCTTTACTATATACCTATTGTAGGGTATCATGTTCTAATCCCAAATATTCTTTGATTATTATCCCATTTGTTGAAATGGGTATCTAATACACCAAGACCCACTTCAATATGATGATCATTGACAATTATACACCAGAAATTCATCAAAAATGATAATTTGGAAAATACAGATTCTATCCCTAAAAGCTCATCAATATCCTAGATTGAAATTTGAAAAGTTATAGGCATGGAATTGATCAGGGAAAATTGAATAATGAAAAAATACAATGGAAACACTAAGAGAATTGCATGAATACTCACAGTTCCCTACTAGAAATATAATATATAGAAATGGTTCAAAATCGTTGGTATGGGCCTCAAAACTATTGGTATACTATATACCAATGGTTTTTCAAACCATTGGATAGTAATTCATTGAAAAAGTCTTATATCAGTAGTTTTCTACTAAACATCGATATATGGCACTCTAATGTTCATTATACCATTGGTTTTATAAAAACTATTGGTATATGTATTACCAACGGTACCTTAAAACCGTTGGGACAAATATTTCGGAAAAACACTATACCAACCCTTCAAAACTATTATAATAGTGTATTACCAATAGTTTATTTAAATTTTTTGTCAAACTATTCTCTAAAAATACATTACCAATGGTTTAAAACCATTGGTATAGTGTTTTTCTAGAGAACAACACAGCATCCACCAACCACCCATTCCCTCCACTACATAAACCTGCAACCACAGGTTTCACTGCATACACATGGAAACATAGCTGAAAATAACACACACTTTGCACTTAAAATAGAAGAAAGAAACACGACACTTCATATACAACAATTAGCACTTAAAATAGAAAAAAAAACTCCAGCAATATCGCATAAAAACAGTAGTCTCTTCCAACCATGACATGTACCACGACATTGTTTTCCCCATTTCAATCACCACATGAAAACCACTCCCAAATAACCCATTTCAATTTCTTTGGCTGAGACATCTCATAACTGTGAGAGGACAATAACATTTCTAAGATCCCATCATAATCAAAGTTACATACACGATTAATAGAATTAACAAATAATTTATAAGGTAATTACAGCAAGTATACACATAAAAAATTTATACCCATATTCCATTAACACATAATTTATAATTTAATTAAATACGTAACAAATTAAATTCAGAATTCTAGGGGTTGGGGGTTGTTCAGGGGTTTTGGGTGGATGTCCAAGGGGGTAGGGGTGTCCAAGGGGATGGGCATGTCCCGAGGTGGGGGTGAGGGTTGGGGGGCTGTCCAGGGTGGTGGGGGGCCTGTCCATGGGGGTGTATGGGGGTGGAGGGGTGTCCTAGGGGGCTGTCTATATGGGTTTCCAGGGGTGGTGTGGTGTCTAGGGGGTTGGGAAGGCTTTCCAGGGGTGGGGGTGTCCAGGGGGAGGAGTGGGGTCTAGGTGGTGGGGTGGACCAGTGCGTGGGGTGGGGGCTATCCAAGGGGGTGGGGTGGTGTCCACAGGTGTGGCGACTGTCTGTGGTGGTGGGGGCTGTCCAGGGGGTGGGGGTAGTCCACGGGGGTGGCGGGGCTGTCCAGGGGGTCGGGGTGTCCATGTGGGTGGGCGAGGCTATCCATGGGGTTGGGGCTGTCCAGGGGGTTGGGGTGTCCACGGGGTTGGGAGGGGTTGTCTAGGGGGTACGAGGTGTCCAGGGGGTTGGGGGGATGTCCACGGGGGGTAGGGGTATCCAGGGGTGGGTAGGCTGTCCACGGGGGTGGGGGCTATCCACGAGGGGAGGGGCCATCAAGGGGGGTGGACGGGGCTATCCAGGGGGTGGGCAGGGCTGTCCATGGGGGTGGACGGGGGCTGTCCAAGTGGGTATGGGGTGTCCAGAGGTGGGAGGGGATGTCCAGGGGGTATGGGATGTCCAGAGGGGCTGTCCCGAGGGATGGCAGGTTGTCCACGAGGGTGGTGGGGCTGTCCAGTGGTGTACGATGAGTCCAGGGGTGGATGTGGGGTAGGGGGATATCTATGGGGGTGTCCGGGGGCTGGGGGCTATGCATGAGGGTGTCCAATGGGTGGGTGGTGTCCGGGGGGGGGGGTTATCTATGGGGGTGGGTGGCACTGTCTAAGGGGTACGGGGTGTCCAGTGGTGGGCGGGCTATCCACGGGGGTGGGCGGGCTGTCCAGGGGGTAGGGGTGTCAAGGGGGTGGGAGGGTTGTCCACAGTGGTGGGGGGGATGTCCATGGTGGGAGGGGGTGTCCATGGGGGTGGACGGGCTGTCCATGGGGGTGGTCGGCATGTACAGGGGGTAAGGGGTGTCCAGGGGGTGGGAGAGCTGTCCACATGGGTGGGAAGGGCTGTCCCAGGGCGGTACAGGGTGTCTAGGGGGTGGGGAGTTGTCCATAGGGGGAAGGTAAATCCAAGGGGTGGTCGGGCTATCCACGAGGGTGGTGGTGCTGTCCAGGGGGTACGAGGTGTCCAGGGGGTGGGGGATAACTAGGGTATGGGTGAATCAGTCACAGGAAATCATAAAGTCAAGTTTTATTATATATAGATAAAAAATAATGATAATGTGACCTACCTAATCACACATATATTCTGGAACAACAAATCAATTATCATCAAAGGTCTGTAATATTAATCAAAATTGTAACAGATCAATCTATCCCTCATCACCATCACTATCATCAGCATCATCATCACCCTCACCCTTGTCCTCATCATCATCCTCATCATTATCCCCACCCTCCTCCTCGCCCTCGTACTCAGCCTCAGCCTCCTCATTGCCCTCCTCCTCCACCAGGTCCTCCACCTCACCCTCCTCCTCCACCTCGGCCTCCTCCTCACCCTCATCCTCCTCTTCCTTGTCCTCCTTCTCGCCATAGTCTCTACAAACACTAGAACTTCCACCTTGTTCACCACATATAGATCACATCTATTACATATATTCATCAGAAGAAGTGTTGGCCTCTGGTGGATGTGTTGGACATAAAAATTCCATCAGTTTCATATATGCAGTGTTTCCCCCAGCAGACTATTCTGCCATCTCTGTGGCCCTTTTTTCAGCTTGTTCTACATGTTCTGTAACCTTCTGCAACTCGGTGGTAGTGTAAATCATACCTGAGGAGGACCAATACCTCGTTGGAACTATACTCTTCCCAGGTCAACAGTGTACTCTACCAGGGTGGTCATTTCCCAACACCTGATGTAGGTGATCGTTTGGCCCAAAATTGACAGCTTATTAGGCATCAAGGGCATCTCAAGCATCCTATTACAAATATAAATTGATTATTAAGTTACACAATAGAGATTACAATTTTAAATCTACATAGTAAAACATACAATCTGCAGTTGAGTCGGTTCATTAACCGCACTTCCATCTTTCTTCTTTCTACTCGAGAAAAATAGTTTTGCTCGAGGCACACGTCCTTCTATATTCAATTTATGCCTCTATAATGATATTGAATTTAGGAAACCATATTTAAAAATAAGATACCAAAAACACATTAATTTCATAAATAAAATTATATAACAACTTTTTCAATCGAATAAATTATGTAGGAAGCAGTAGAAAGTGAAAGTAGTAAATAAATATTATAAATGGTCATATCTACTACCTCTCATGATCTAGCATCATAGTACATCCCAATGTGTGGATGTATATCTTAGTATCAATGTTTTTTTATTTCTTATAGATAAATCCTAAATAAAATTCACTAATTATTATTAATGAAAACCATGAAAATTTTCATTTAAATGCCTCTAATTTGATTTATACCTTAAATTGGATAGTCGTCCAATGAGTAATCATTTGTTTGTACTGTTCTAACAGAAAATCGTCCATGATAGGGACCGCCTCTGACTTTTTGCACACTCTATCATGCCTACCAATGTACAACTCGTGCTCATAAGATCTCCAAATCTCGCCTAAAGCCTTTATATGTGCTGGTCGTACACCCTCACCATCGGGGAAATCAAACTGTAGCTAACACCAAAATATTAATTCATATAAATACAGAAATTAATATATTTCATTAAATAAAACAGATTTTTTTACCCATATCTCTATCAATGAATTATCCTTGACTTCATTTGGCATATTTTTCTATGAGAGCGGGTTGATAAGAATGATGTCGGAGTATCTAGAAAGCATCACCAAAAAACTCTGACATTGCTACCCTGATTTTTAAGTCATCTGACTATCTTCATTATAGTCCACCATCAACTGTGTGTGGTGGTTCCACACCACATGCATGTGTCTACACCCCATCCCCCACATCCTATCATAAGATGTATCTGTTATGAAAGAAAAACAAATATTTTATCAGTACATGTTATAATGAAAATAAATAATTTGGTAAAAATTTATTAGGGTTGTATAAATATACCTTTGGTAGTATGATCAATGGGCGCCTCTAGATCCGCAGAAACTGAAGGAACGCCCAATACAAATAGAGTGTGTCGAAATTTATGCTTTGTAGGGACATACTCTGGTAGAGCAGGAGTCGAAGAAGATGGAATATAAAATCCCAGAGAGAAGGAAGAAGAAGTAAAAGAAGATGATAGGGATGGCTAGCCGAATGATGGATGGGTAGTGGAAATCATCATCGAATATGGTACAGACGGGTGAGGAGGATCATATGTAAATGGTGGTGAAAAAATTGGAGTCCTAAATATCCTGTTTTTCCCTAACGACACACCTGGATCAGCATGTTGGATGGACAGAATGTCAGTGAGAGGGGCAGGGTCTAATCGGGTACACCGACCAGATCATATAGCTCTCGTACCACCACCCTCGTACAAACACCTTGATTATTAGGACCACTACTAGGCTTCTCATCAAGTAATTATTTCCTAATAGATGGATCCTGCAAAAATGATTAAATAAAATAATCACATGGCATTATATATTATTTAAATATATATATTTAAAATAAAATACTCATTGCAGGATCTAGTGGTGGAATTCCCAGCTCATTCATGTGACCATTGTTGTCCATAATATTTTTTCATCACATATCTACAATTGGTTTCATTTCCTGAATTTTAAAAAATATATATAAGTAAATAGAAAAGGATAACCAATGTGTATCCCAAAAAACAAAACAAATGAGAGGGAATAGTGTGATTAATGGATAATTTAACTAAGCATTGTTTTAGGTGAACTTGAAAAATGATATAATGAAGTCAATAAACCATAGAAGATGTAATTAAGAAATTTAATTTTTAGTAGGATTGTTATTTAGTAAGTGTCATCAGTCTATTAAAAGCATGGAACATTGATTCTACCAAATTCATAAGTGGTAAAACAGTTGTCAAAATTAAGGAAAATTTTAATTTCTTCAGCCCAGGTAGATGATGCAAGTTTCAATACATGTTTTGAAGGAGAAAAAAAACCACCTTGTTCATTACCAAGTAAAATGTTAATGAGATGTCTTAGAGTCATAAAAATTTTATACAAATCACATTTTAAGCATTGAAATGTTCAAAAAGATATAAATGTTGGTTTCATAGGTTTGAATACAATTCAATTCCAAATTAGAAAATGCAGTTCAAATAAAATTGCAACCAATAAACATTGAAAATTTGCATAACAGTCAATTCAGATACAACATACTTTTAATCAATATTAAATAAATTTTAATAGTACAAAGTATAACATCCCACATTGAGGTAAACCAGATGAATTGAGAACATGATTGTAGGATTTTATATATTTCCCCCCACAACATCAGGTTCACAATCAACTCTAACAATTGAGCTATTGGAGTCATAAAAATTAATAAATGGATCATTTCCAATAGCATTAGATATGGTTTTAATTCCATTGTCACCATCATCAAAAATACATATTGGAATTACTTCAATAAGGACACAAAATATAGGTTAAAGATGGTCTTTGACATTTAAAATTCGTTTCTCCATTGATGCCAATACATATGGTTCACCTGTAAGAAGAGTGAGAGTCATGTAAATTACTCGAAATCCACAAACATCAATAAATGTTCCCTGCCTCATCATCGAATCAAATCACTTACATTTCATCTGTGTGACTCATCAATGAGAATAATAATCCAATATTATTATTTTTTATTGATTATGTAATAACCTACATTTTCAAATCATGGTCTACTATCTGATGCACTATCATAACAGTCTACTGTGGAAGTAACCATAAAACCATCAATTTGTGTTCTCATGTTCTTTCCTCGTTCAGTGATAATATATATATACCCATTGATAAAAATTGATTTATAATCACAAACCATGGTATTACGACCAAAATCCAAAGCTATTATTTCGTCAGAGATAGTTTCATCAGGAAAACTCAATACCTGAAATATAAATCAATATTAATCTTAATTAATTTCTGGTTTAATTATTTTAAACAGTAATATTATTAACTTCAATTTTAACCAATAATAAAACTCATTGCTATGAAAAGTATCCCTCTTTATCAATGATATAGAACGATTCTTTCTATTTATCATCACTTTATGTTCCATGTAGATAAAAATGGGAATAGTTTAACAAATAGATATATATATATATATATATATATATGATATAAATAAAAATTTAATTACAAGATGTATTCATTGAACATATCGCAATTGAAAAAAATTGTGTGATGTGAAATCTCATACTCTTCCATCCATAATGTCATCAATGTATATGATCTAGGAATTCCCCCTGTTTGATTTAGTGATGGAAAAATGGGTTCAATTTTCTCATACAGTTCTTCTTCATTTCTCATTGGTCTATTCATTCTTTTAGTAAGATCAAACAAATACATAGAGCAGAAATCCATACATTCTTCAGCCAAGAAACTATTCCAGATAGACCCTTCAGAATGATTCCTATTATAGACATAAGACTTTAATGTGTACATATTTCATTCAGTTGGATACATCCAATGAAAAAATAGGTCCTCTGAGAAGTATTTTAGTTGAAATATGCACAGTTAGAAGTAGCAAGCATGTGAAAATTATGGAGGAAATATTTTCTATAACTCTCACAAAATTTAATGGGGCATCTGCCAACATTTTTGGAAAGAAAGACTTGGCAAACATCTTAGCACAAAGATCTCTAAACAAATGGCACAACCTAATAACATCCTCCCTTAAATTATTGGAAAAAATATGGAGAATTTCTATTGGAATCAAATCATGTAGAAGGATGTGATAATCTTGAGTCTTTAAATATTTTAATTTCAACTCTCTTTTGTTGACCCATTTGGTTATTTTCTTGAATATCCATAAGGAACTTTAATAGTCTCTAGTACTTCATGAAATTTCTTTTCTTTTGTACGTGTCATCACATAAGAAGTGCATGGAAGTTTCCATTTACTTTCACTTATATGCACAAGATGC